>KN846956.1:2021084-2235963 GCA_000835435.1 Phialophora macrospora | reverse complement strand
TGTATGGATAGGGTGTATGGATAGGGTGTATGGATAGGGTGTATGGATAGGGTGTATGGATAGGGTGTATGGATAGGGTGTATGGATAGGGTGTATGGATAGTGTGTATAGAAATGTCAGTGTGACCAAGTCCGTCAGTCGGTCCGTCGATCCAACCCATTGCGTGATCCTTACTCAGGAGATACAGAGCTCGATACTGTCATGAAAGATATCCTACTCTGTCCTACCCCTACACTGAAAGACCGTGACAAGTCAGCAACCTGGACGACAACGAGGACTTTCAATCGAAGCAGGATCTCTTCATACTCGTGCTCGTATTCATCCTCGGTAAGGAATGCAGAATACAGCAACCAGTAACACAGTATCTCAGAAGGGGAAAGAAAAAAATGAATTTTCTTCATCGCATCGACGCGCTGCGTAGCAACGCGTCTCGATTTAAGTAAGTTTGAATCAGCGAATTGGGTATCATCATGTACAGTGCGGTGCGGTGCATTGTAGTCCAGTGCATGGCAATGCAGTTCAAGGTAGTCTTGGCAGTGAAATGAAGCGAGGGAAAGAAATTGCGAGACGTACCCTGCCAGACTAATTGATCCTGGATAGCAAGTTGTGCTTGGACCATCGCAGAGTAGACGGGATGGTCCAGGTCGAGGTTCACCAATCACGGCGTTAAAATGGCGGGATATCCTTGTACGCCGTCATAAAAGACCCACATGGCTAGGTGAAGGCCTTGTATTGTGGCAATGTCAACGGTGGCCGGAAAGCATTGCAGAACGAGGAGCTTGAAGCTTGAAGCTCACGGAGGGAACAGCAAAGAAAGATATTTTTGAAGGCTTGCCGAGTGAAAGCAGCCTCGCCAAGACGAAGAAGCGGAAGTCCCCGGTGTCGGAACAACAATACCCCGTATAGCCTTGAGCCTCGCCCTTTCAGAGCACTCGACCCTTGGTACTGGTACGGAGGGGCAGCGCCTGTCGCATTCGATGCTGGCATGCCGGGCGCCCCTCCCTCTTCGGGCTTAGCCTCCAGGCACAAAAGCTTAGGGCTCCACCCTCCGCAATCGGAGGCTGAGCGCTGGAATTTCTCCAAACAGCTTTGAAAGCGCAAGCGTCGTTCTTGACTCCAGGCACTCACCGTATCAACACCATGGCAGCTAGCCGGACGTTACGTATAGGTAGGGTGTGCCGTTTTGCGTGTGGATCTGTCAAAGTTGGGTCTAACGGAACCGTTCGACAGGCCTCATTCCCGGGGATGGCATCGGCCGCGAGGTGATTCCGGTATGCACCATGAATCCAAGAAGCCCTCTGCTTTGGAGTCGCGTTCTACGACACCTAGGCGGCTAACTGCTATCGTATCTGACGACCTATAGGCCGGCAAACGAGTCCTCGAATCCCTACCCTCCTCGCTAGGTCTGAACTTCTCCTTCGTCGATCTTGACGCCGGCTTCGAATGCTTCAAACGCACAGGAACCGCGCTACCGGACAAGACGGTCGAGACATTGCAGAAGGAGTGCGATGGCGCATTATTCGGAGCAGTGAGCTCCCCCACGACGAAAGTCGTAGGCTACACATCCCCGATCGTGGCGCTGCGCAAAAAGCTATCCCTCTACGCGAACGTCCGGCCCTGCAAGACCACGGCCTCCCCCGCCTTCAAATCGCCCACGCCACATCCTATTGACCTGGTCATCGTGCGCGAGAACACAGAGGATCTCTATGTGAAAGAGGAGAAGACGTACAGCGACGGTGAAGGCGGCGAGATCGCCGAAGCCATCAAGAGGATAAGTTCCAAAGCAAGCTGGCGCATCGCGAATATAGCCGGCGAAATCGCGTTGCGGCGACAGAAGATGCGCGCCCAGTCTCAACCACAGTCCTCCCCATCTAGGAATGAAGGCATGGTCACAATCACCCACAAATCCAACGTCCTCAGCCAAACCGACGGGCTGTTCCGATCCACGGCCCGGCAAGCGCTGACGCAAGAAAAGTTCTCGTCCTTGCGGGTGGAGGAGCAGATTGTCGACAGCATGGTGTACAAACTCTTCCTGCAACCAGAGTATTACGACGTGATCGTGGCACCGAATCTGTACGGCGATCTGTTAAGCGACGGAGCTGCCGCGCTGGTTGGGTCCTTGGGCCTGGTGCCCTCGGCAAACGTCGGCGAGGGAATTGTCATTGGGGAGCCATGTCACGGGTCTGCGCCTGACATTGAGGGCAAAGGCATTGCGAACCCCATCGCCACGATTCGCAGTGTGGGCGTCATGTTGGAATTTTTGGATTTGCCCGAAGCCGCTCAAGCGGTCTACAAGGCCGTGGACGAGTCCTTAGGCGAGGGCAAGTTTATCTCACCCGACCTAGGAGGCAAGGCAAGTACTCAGGAGGTGCTGGAGGATGTAGTCAAGAGGCTGTAACATTACTCCCAACTGGGTGGAGAGTACGCTGGCTCGACAGCGTATGCGCTATCATCACAGCTGGATGAATGGACTGCGGAGACGACGAGGAAATCTCGCGGATCTACAGTCACTTTCTTACCAGCGAGTTGATCTCTTTGGCAATTCCAAAGCTACGCGATGAGCCCGTCCCGTGTTGCAAAAGATCCAGCAGAGTAGAAACAGGAGGAAAGGGCAGCCGAAAAAGTTATCTCATACTTTACTCAAATCAGACCCGGCAGAGTCTGGGAATGCAGCGTAATTGACAATCAAGCCAAGCGAACGTGTCCTCATTCGATCTGCTTGCACGTAACCTCCAGCCCGTCGTGAAGTAATGTGCCACAATGGAGAAGGAGGCGTGTTCTTGGGACCATGAACAGAAAGCGTCCGTGACACCAGAAACAGTCTCTGTGACCCTCATCAGTTTGCCATGAACATGATTACATCAGCAATAAGGACAACACAGTACGAGTAGGTACTGTAGCTACTGTATACATTTCATTCCTTGGATGCAACGCTCTTCAGCCCCGCCTCAACCACCACCTCCATCTCCGGAGGCCCACGTTGACTCATTAGGCAGGACGCTTGCCAAAAGATTCTTCACCTGCGCCTCTAACGCAGCATCGGGTTAAGACTAGGGCAAAAGGCCATCTGTTCACAAGATCTCGCCTGTTACACTCCGTACAGGTCTGTCTATCCCTATCCCGGTCTCCGTGTGCCCCCTCGAGCGGTGGCACCTTTCAAACAAAGTATCGAGTCTTCTCATATCTACTTCTTCCCTGCGAGATGGCCCTGCTCTTTATCGAATGCAGCGTATGTGACTTGGAGACTTGCCACGGCGGAAATGGCGACATATAGCATCGACAGCAGGAGGAAGCCGACGAGAAAGCCCATGAAGATTCCTGCACAACGAGTTGGCGTCAGTATCAGCATATCCCCACAGGAAAGAGTAGAAGGCTGCGTAGGGACTATTGTGCCCAATTTTTAGCGGATCACGAAAATGCTAGATACATACCTGGTGTCAAAAACTGGTACTTATCAAACAAAGGCCCGTCAATCATAGTCTGGTTATTGCCCGTCTTGTTTGCCGAGGCATGCACGCCGAGATCTCGCTTGAGATCCAGGTGAAGACTCTCTTGTAGCTGCGATTCCATGTCATATTCAAGAGGCTCTTTTCCCAGGGCGACCACCATTCCGTCCGCGGAGCGGGTTGTCGTATACAAGACCGTATAGTTCTGCTTGGGAAGCAGATCGATCAGAGACGCCAGAAAGGCATCATTCGCCGAGAGGTCGCTTGCTCTCTTGTCTGATGAAGGAGCAGGAAGATTGAGCTGTATCAACTGTGGCGAGGTCGCCAGGTCGTTTGTGGGGATCCCGCCGTGTTTCGAGATGACTGTTGTTGTTGAAACTCCGCATTCCGTCCTAAGGGCATCAATCAACGCCGATGAATCTAGCGGACCGAGCACATCTGACACAGTCAAGCTGCTTCGAATGCCTGACTCCGCGGCCTGGGACGGCGACAATGCTTTGGAGAGCCAAGGTGTCGATTTCTTCGAGTTGGAGTAGTCTTGGAGGGAGACGCCTTGCTGTGAGACGAAGATGTAGTAATCTGAAGGACACGAGGAGAGTGATAATGCCACGTCAGATGTGAGAAGTGATGCGGATTGAATGGGAGAGGTTGTCGTTAGGAGTCTGGACATGGTCAGTTGGGAGTGTGCCTGGCATCGAAGCTCGGGGAGTTCATACTCCGAGGTCGAGAACATGAAAAACGGCGCAGTGTCGAGGTAGCCGTGAGCGCGTCCGGCGGCCAGCGCCAATGCGCATAGCCCAAGTAAACGCATGGCGTGGGTGTTCGCTGTGGTGTTGATTGAAGGGACAGCGAGGGAACATCCAAGCTTCGATTCGAGATGATGCGCGCATGGGACAGCCACCTGCATATGAAGCCCGTCCGCTTCATCGTATATCCACCCACCCAGCCAATCACTGGAGCTTCTCGCTTGGCGGCCACCCAGAGTGCTGAGTGCGATGGACAATGCATTACAAGCAGCAGCAGTATCCTCAATTCTAAACATATTGCAGCGTCTATTGAAGAGTGTGCATGTTCATGTCCATTACTTTGTCGTCGGCATCGTATTCAGTCATGTCCATGTATGTCCAATCCGCCGTGCAATCCAACCGCTGTTAACGCCGTCACTCACCCTGGTATCCGCTTCCAGAAGATATTCAAGAAATATCCGGGCTCATCCATCAAATATCTCTTCCTTCTAGAACCAGCGCCATGTGTTCCAACCGCGCATTGAACGACTTGATCTTGTCCAAAATTCCCCCTTGACCAGAAGTGCTGCTGACTGACTCCGTCACACTGCGCAGCAAGAACTCCAATCCCTCGTCTTCGTCTGCCTCGTTTCTTTCCAACTCCCGCTCCACACGCCGAGCAGCCTCGCTCAGGCTCCACTTCTGCCTTGTCTCTTCTTCACACTCCCAATGTTGTCGTCTGACCGCATCGCATCTCAAAGCGATTTGTTCCCGCTCGCGACGGAGTTCAAGATACTCACTTTGCAGGGCTGCTTTCTCTCGTTTACTTTTCCGCACGCGAGCTTCCAGATTGGTGCGATTCTCGACGGCTTCTGACATGGCGAAAAGTTCGTCGTCTAGGTCTTTTCTAAATGCCTCGAGTGCTGTCCGTTTATTCCTTGCTGTGGCTTTCGAGAGAGTCTGGGCTGATCCGGCGACTCGTTCAATCATGTTTGAGATTGTCTCGCGGCAGATTTGGGCTAGTACGTCTACCGCATTGGGCTGAGAGCGTGCAGTCGTAGAGTCGAGGGAGATGTCTCCAGAGGGAAACACCTCCTCATCCTGCTCAGAGATCGTCGGCAGTCTCGAGATGTTCGTGAGTCTGTGAGTCAGGATTGGAAAAGTCGGCCTGCCCTTCTTGCGATCAGGCACGTCTGCAGATCTACTAGGAGAGCGACGTTTCCGAGGCTGCCTACTCGCCCTCTTGCTTGCCGCGGGCGTTTCGGGCTCCGGCTCACTCTCCTCGACATAAGACCCATCCTCTTCCTCATTCTCTGCCTCTTCCGGACTTTCTTCGCGTTCTGTAGCCTGAGTTTGCACTTTGCGCTTTCTTACTTTATTTGCAAGTTTGCTATACTTGCTGATTCGATCCGCCAGCGGCAGGATAGATGATGGTGGTTCCTCTGATGGAGCCCGAGAGGAAAGCTTAGCGATCGAGGTCTCTTGGGAAGCAACAGTCGACTGAGTCGGCGTGGATGAACGGCCCCTCCTCTTGTCGAGTGTCAAAGGCTGCCGCCTTCGCGGCTTGTGCTGCTTGGAAATACTTGGTGCTTTCGAAACATGTAACAATGGACTTTCCGAAACTGAAAGAAGCGCTGTTCCATACTCCGATTGTGGCGCTTCAACGTCTTCCTCTGTAATGTCTTCAGGCAAAGTGGTAGGGTCTAGCAAGATGCGACCACTTTTTGTTGTCTGCCAAATCGATTCTTGGACGGTCGATTTCGCTCCTCGATCTTTGGGCGTTTCGTTCTCTTTCTGTTGCTCGTTCTGAGGTACAAACAGAGGGGAGGTCTGCTGTTGCTGCTCCTGCTCCTCCTTATCCGGAGTTGGCTCGTTGCTCTGCGGCGCGTTCTCGTCTTCGGCAATATGAAAGACCCTGCTAGCAGTTCTTCTTCGCGACGCTCGAGTTGAGGGTATTGACCTTGGTATATTAACCGATATAGTTTGGTTGGGGTTCGCAAGGTCGGGCGTGATTTTCCTTCTCTTGCTCGACCGTAGGCTTTCCTCCGGTTGTGTAGACACTTCTATCACCTGGGCGCCTTCCGTTTCGTCGAGCGTGCCGGAACTTTGCCTAATAGACTTTGCTGCAGGTGATTGCCGGCTGCGGCTAGCCGGTGTTTTAGATGGTTGTCTCGAAGACGCTCGTCTTGATTGCGGGGTTTTTGTGTTCGAGCGAAGAGATCGTACGGGCGTGGGTATCTGCGGTCGTCCCTGCTTATTGTTCCCAAAAGCGAAATTGAAACCAAAGTCAACCGTCGGAGGTTTGCGCGATCTAGCATTATCAGCTTTAACTCAACACGTATGGTCAAGGTAAACAAACCCAGCACCGCGGACGCGCATCAGCGCCCGATCTTCCCGAGTAGGAGCAGCCATAACCATCAGCAAGACGCATAAGAAGCCGTCAAAATATAACGCGATGGAAAACTTCAGCTAGTAGAATGTGTGTCAAGGTATTGCGAGATGAAGCCTAAGTCAATGGACGCGTCGAATGAGGGGAAACGCGACCGAGTGATGCAGGGATTCAGCCGACCTCAGCCGCCTTTCCGACGCTAGCCATAAAATTTGGGTCTATGAATTAAATGTGTCGACAACTGCCCAACAATCAGTCCAAAATCATCGTTGTCTATCCAAGGCAATTGAACTCTCGATGGTGTAGTTGGCTATCACGTTCGGCTGTAATTGATTAAATTGTTACCGAAAGGTCACCGGCTCGATTCCGGTTCGAGAGAAAATCCTTTTTTTGAGGAAATTACAGCGTTATATTTTTGCCATCGCCATACTGCGACATACAGAAGTCTTTGAGCAGTTAGTTGTCTGGCGCCTTCACGATTTTATTGGTATCCTCTTACAAAATATTCTTTTGACACCCCAAACTCACGATCTTTTCCATTACTTGTCCGACCCACCAACCTTTCCTGAAGGCCAACGCGAGACGACCAGTGTATTGAAGAGACGCTGCGATTCTTGCGATGAGAAGGTCTTTACACTGAAGGGCTTAAGATCGTAGGAATCGATATTAATGGAGTTGCCATTTGGAATGCTGCTATCACATTCCATTTCTATCAGACAGTCAGCAGGTACACTTCTAAACCTCTGTATTCTGAATGACTTCGTGAAGCAATGTCGAGTTAACCGAGAGAGAAACCCAATTTCACAAATATCTACTGTTACTGACTATGCTACCCATCCGATGACCTCGTCGCTAAGTTTAATGCATCCTGACGTTGTAACAGTCGATGAAGCGTTTCCGCCGAGGCAAACTTCTTCTTGCATTCACCTCTCCAGACACAATAATGCTTAGGTTCTTTCTTCATGGTCAGCGTCTTGTTGCTCGACAGTCTCGTGATAATCGCTCCGTGGACACTCGCCCTCTCAGATATGTTTCCTGAGCTTCCAATGTAGTCTCCGTTATCCGCACCATTCTCGCCAAAATCAACATAGCAGCCTCGCATGCCATTCATACCTTCGGAGATGCGAGGCGCATATTTTCCAAGCAAAGCCGAGTCGATGTGACCTCTCCCCAGAAGCCACTGTACAACTGGAGGCGCTGCGGCGACTATCTTCTCCACGAGAAGATCGACTGTAAGCGGTGTGCATGGACCCAAAAGCGGATGTTGAATACGTCTTCAGCTAGATTGATCTTGCGGCAGATGACTTTTTGTCGATCTAAAAGTCTCCCTGATCTCCGCAGCCCGGCACGATTGGTTTGAGGAGTCTGGGCAAACTTGGTCTTCTGTAGCAAAGATCTTGTTCGGCCGTTGATTGCTACCGTTGCCTTAGAGGTCGGCATCAGTGTGTGTAGAAGTAGCGCGCTTTCGCTTCAGTGTACCAGGAGCGGCCAAGCTAGAGATCTCGTGTGTACGGTCCATGGTTTCACATTCGAAAGTATCGACGCCAGCAGCGACACTCCTGGTCCAGATTTTGAATTTGAATTCGTCGAAGTCTGCCTCACGACTGCCTTCTTGATACAACCTTTGAGTCTCGCTCCATTCAGTCTCGATGTTTCCGCTTCTGTGGGGTTTCAAGTATCATGGTTTGGATGTCGAGTCCAGACGACTGCAATTTCAGAGCTCGCCGAGCATGGTCTCTGAGGTGACAATGATCCATAGTTCTTGGATCGGCAACAGGAAACAAGTCTGGGAGGACAGTAAACTCGCCGGCGTGGTCCCCCAATTGACATTTCAAGGAATTTCTGCAAGCTCATTCGGCTAAGAACTGTTAAAGTTGCTGACCAGGAATACAAATTCAGGAAATTTGTGCGCACCGAGTCAGTCGTGCTTCAAGTCACCAGACAGCTTTTTGCATTACTCAAGATGGATGAGAGTCACTTGATCCTATCACGGATTTTGTGGCTTACTTGTAAGTAAGTATGCTTCGCCGGGTATTCCCACCATCGAGGCCAAAGCTACCAGCGGCCAAGACATCGAAGGATCGTGATTTCTATTGTGGTACACCACCTGATCTCTCTGCATCCCCCGTGGAGGAAGTCATCTCAGTCAGGCTCCCAGGCCAGCGTCGAAGCGTGTAGCGACGCCGCTTCTGAATGGGTATTCTGTGTGATTGAATAGACAGAAGAGCCGAAGAGCCAAATGGCAGAGGCGAATGACAGGGATCGAGTTTCGAGCGACAAGTGAGGTACGGGTGAGCGTGCAGCTGGGGTGACACGGTGAGCACAGGGCGGCATCACTCTTGGCCCGATTCGGGGCGAGCCGCGTTGGCTTGGACCTGCGAAGATGTTCTCCGAAATTGTTTCTTGAACACTGCGTATCGTGAGGCTCCTGAGCCGGTCGCACCATGAGTCCGTTGTTGTCGCGAGGCTAGTCCACAAAGATCACGTACTGGAGGTCATGGGCTGGTTTTGGGGGAAGAATAGCCAAGATGATCCTGCGAAGGAACTAGACGATGACTTGAAGCAATTCCTGAAGGAGCAACAACCACGGCCATATGTCCCGGCAGACCCTCCGATCGAACAGCCCAAACCTCAAGAGAAGTTTGATCCGACTCCAAAACCTTCAGCAGCAGTTCCAGACCCAAATCTGTCTCCCGAGGACAAACCGCTGCCTAAGGAGTCCCTCTTTCAAGATGGCCGATACAAGCACATTTGGAAGTCCTACGTCCCTCAAGACGACATTGCTGCGGCAACTTCTACCCCGGTAGAACGAGTTCTGTCGGCAAGAAAAGAAAGAAATCAATCTATACACAAAGCTGCATTGGAAAACTGCGCTTTTGAGGAGGAAATGCAACAAATTTGCTTCAAAGGTGGCGACCTATCCAGCAGGGTGCGTGGAAGAATGACCATGTGTCATGAGGAGACGAAAGCCTTCAACCGCTGCTACCAGCTGCAAGCCAAATTTCTGCAGGCATTGGGATACATGACAAGCTCGACGAGTTCGGCCGAAGACGAAGAGAAAATACAGATGCATGCAGACAAACTGTACCACCGGATGATGGACTACGAAGCCGAGGTGGAAGACGCAAAGCGTAATGACCGGCCCATTCCACCTCTCTCATCCCTCTTCAACCCCAACCGACCTGCGCCAACGATTGAGCAAATGGCTCTGCCCAAGGCCATGGAGGACAAGATGAAGAAGCCGCTCCACGAGTATCCACCGCATGAACGAGAATTGGCCGCACGAGCAGCTCTGCAAGAAGCCAGACTGACAGACCTGTACGCCGAAGATCTGTTCAAGTACTCTGTCTCGATGAATGAAGACAGGAAAGCTCGACAAACCTGGTTGACAAGAATATTCGGCGAGCCTATCGGCAAATTCCTCATCCCCGATCCACCAAAGGATCCCAATATCAAGCCATACAGTCTGAAAGATCTTGAACGCGAGATATGGGAAGATGAGAACCTTACGCACACCACAACACCGAGAGAAAATGATGGATTTGGAATTGACGAGACTCAAAAACGCGGCTGATTGAAGTGCGTCCTTGAAGAGCGAATATCAACACACAATTGCATTGTATACGGTCAAAGTTGCATCCTAAACCAGTGCTGGCTGGCGTCGGTGTCCGGAAACTACCTCGTTCTCGCGGGATCGGATGCTCTTCTGCAGGGACTTGGCCGTGTTCAGCAACTCAGGCACCCTGTTGAGGCAGGGATGATCGAATCTGCTGGCTGGGAATGCAATCCGATTTCGGTGCGTTACGCCTTGGTGGTGAAACAGTAATCGGTCATTAGGCTAGCATCAGGAAAGCATGGAGAGAAGATGCGTGCTCAGACGTAGCCGACGCAAGCGGAGAGGTACAGTTGCCACGGCCTGCCCGATCAGCCACGGTGACGATGCTATCGGATTCCAGGCGATTACTGTGCAGCCCATCACTGAGAGGAGGTCGGTCACAGTGGAACAGCGGTGGCAGACAGTGGGTGCATATCGGGAGCGACTAGGACGGGACGTTCGACATCCTCCGCTATCTGCCTGAGGAGGCTAGCACCGTGGCAAGGATTGCGGCAACGTGGCACCTGCAGGAACGGGGCTTCGTGTGCTCCCAGAGAGGCAGGAGGCTATGGATCCTGCGCGGCCTCCCACTGCCTGGCTCTTATCACCTTCTATAGCAGTCGTAGTATAGTTCGGAGAAGCTTTGCGGACACGGCGACAGTGGGTTATACGATGGCGGGGCCTCCGAGGACGGCGAAATCCATGAACGGGCTGGCTTGCGCTTACGGCACCTCACCTTCCACTTCTGTATAAGTATCGACTCGCTCGTCGGCTGCCTCTTCCAATCGACATCGCCTGCTGCGGTGCGGGAGGATCGCGTGCTCGTCAGAACAGAAGGAAGCAATATCAAGTTTGTCGCTCCCTTGATATCCCCATGGCGGGGCAATACATATGTAGCGTAGCCTTTCTCAGCCTTCTGATTGCACCTCTCTTCTTCGCATCTCCCTGTCGTCCACAGGCCACGCATCGAGGTCGACTACGTCCTGACTTGGGGCCCTTCTCGGTAGCCGCTCCATTATCGCGTCACCGTCAATGATGCATCACTAAATCGAAACTATCCACGCCGAGGCCCTATATCTCGACAAACAATGGGCCTCTTCCAAAGGCGCACCATTGACACGATGGAGGAAGACGAGAGACGGAAGATGTTCGTAGCGGACGGAAGTGACGACGCCGCCGCCGCCGCCGCCGTCTCTGTCAAATTCGCCATCGACCAGCAAGACGCACTGCTCCTTCAACTCCCCTCTGAAATCCTTCACCAGATCCTATGCTACCTGCCGCCCCAGTCGCTCGTCTCCCTCGCTCGCACATGCCGCCAGCTTCGAGGCCTCGCCTCCAATGACCTGCTGTGGGCGAATCTCCTCCGTCCGAACATCCCACCGGAGGACTTCCCCCCCGATCCGTACCCATCCTCGTCATACCGCGACCTCTACATCACGCACCACCCCTACTGGTTCGTGCCGCGGTCCCGGATCTGGATCTCCGACGAACCGCACATCGGCCGTGTGATGATCGCGCACTACGATCCCCGCCGCGGCTGCATCGAAGGCTACCGCCTCCTCGCCGAGCGGACGCCCAGCGTGGCCATCTTCTGGCCGTACGAAGCCTCGGTCGTGATCCACAGCTTCCGACCGCGCGTGCACCTCTGGCTGGACGACCCGATCATGAAGCTCCCGCACGACATCGTCCCCTTCAACACCCGCCAGGGCTGGTGGGAAGCCGAGGTCAAGATGTCTGTCGGCCGTCCCGGCCACAACACGTCGGCCTCGTTCTTCCTCGCCCGCAACCTCCCCGCCCAGCTTGAGAACCCGGCCATGTCGCTGTGGCCCCCGTCCACCATCCCCAACATGCCGCGCGTGCGCGCCGAGAGCTCCGACCGCTTCCGCAGCAGAGGGCACAAGCCGCAGAAATACGAGGAGATCTCCCAGACGGCCTTCCGTTTGCGCCATTGGAGCCAGTTCTCCACAGGCATGGCGCACTTTGGCATCCGCATCGGCGAGGAGGTGAGCACCTGGAGCACCATCGATCCGAATCTGTACACGGCCACGCGCGAGAAACCCTACCAAGGTATCTACGTAGGGGACTACGCCGGCCACGGCTGCGAGTTCCTGCTCGTCATGCAGAGCGAGAAGGCGCCCGAATTGCCTGTGCGACGGCCCACGGACGCGTTTCTGCGGAGTCTGATCGGCCTCCCGCCCGTGGGCGACGAGGACGAACTCGAGGAGACGCTGCTGGAGGAACGGCCCGACTCTTCACAATCCGAGTATCAGCGCGAGGTGCTCGCCGCGCAGGTTGCCGAGGGCATCTACCACGGGGCCATCGAGGCCGTCAAGTTGACGGGCGATCCCAACATCCCGCGGGGCGAGTATACTTTTGTGGCCGACGACATCGGGCCGGGCGGCCTGATCCGCATCGCAGAGGAATATCCCTTCAAAGGCGCCAGAGTCGTCAGGAGTCGAGGACATGTTGCCGCGCGGGGATTCCAGAATGGTAAGTCCAGAACCCTTGCGAGCAGAGCAGACCACAGCAGAACAAGAACAGAACAGAACACGGCAGACCCCCGTGAATCTGAATCTCAGAGTCGGAAGTTGGCCCGCTGACATGGCACCATGTAGACGAATTCATCCCCTCACAACTCATCCTGATCAGCCCCAACAAGCTGGCCCAGTACTGGGTCCCGTACGGACATATCTCCTTCTACGAACGGATCGACCTCGACGAGTTGATCGACGACACCTTCCGCGGCGGAGGCAGGCGGAAGGAGGCCGAGCAGGCGGGGAGCCGGAGCGGGTGAAAGTAAAGGCATCGAGCGCGTCAGTTCTATCAATTCTTATCATTTTTTATATACTACGTTTCGAGAAATTTGGGTGCACGCCAATTATGACGCCGTACCTGATATTGGGCGATCGAGAGAGTACCAAAGGCAGGAAAAGAGAGTCTGCTTATATTGGAGCGATTGAGAGAGCACCCAATGGAACATTGGGAAATGAGAGTATGCTTATATTGCGCGATTGAGAGGGTATGAAAGGTTGGAGATGAGAGTATGCTTGCTCATATCTACCAGTGCTGATCTATTCGTTGCGCGCACCTTGGAACCCCTGGCTTGGGAAATCACATAGATGTGCAAGGCTGCGCTGTGCTGTGCTGTGCTGTGCTGTGTGGCCTTTGCATTTCTGTGTTTCGGGATCCGGATCAAGGGACTCGAGAACAGTGCGAAGAGGCATGGATAGATGAAGTCTACGGGGCGCGAGAGCGAAACAGAATGTGGACGGACAGGTCAGGCCGAACTTTCGGAGCGGAGCTTCGTGGCGGGTACGGTAGTAATATCTGCCGTGGACTCCCGTCCTCGCAGAGGGTATTTGAGGACAGGTGATCTCAGTGCGAAAGGTTCATGGTCTTAGCATCGTCCATTTGATCTGTCCAGGGCGCCGCCTAGGGCTCGGCTTGGAGAATCTTGGTGACCCCCTATAACCCGTCGAAAGGACGCCAGAAGTCCTTTCCCTCGCCTACCACTCGTACTCGTTAGGCCCCGGGAGCGCCAAAAGGAGGCCCGCGCCATCGTTTCCTCCAGATACATCGACTCTGCGGAAGAGCAGGGTTTTCATTCATGCCCAAACACGGTTATTTTACATCATGTCCGTTTCTCATGAGAAATCATCCATAGCCTTATCGCTCAATTGCACGCCGTGATTCTCTCCAGACGAAGGATGACTCCCAGACCCGTCATTCAGATTCGCAAGTCTCCGGCTCAAACTCCCACTAACGGCACTCGCTCTCGACATGCCAACCGGTTTACGGTCGCTGGTTGCAGCCGTTCTCTTCAAACTGCCAGGTCTCGATCCGCCGTTCGACGCCGCGGAGGCAGCAGCGCTTGAGGGCGAATTGTCCGACTCCTGAGAATGGTCATCGTCATCTAATGGCGGCGGGATGTGTGGCCCCGGACCTCCGCCGCTGAATGTCCCAGGGAGGGCCATTCCGGGACTTGAGACCGAATCAGGCGAAGAGATTTGATGGTGGTGACCGTTTGTGGTTACGTTCGCTGATGCCGAGGCATTGGCTTCTCTGGCCGCCGCGTTTCTGTCGACAGCACTCTGGTGTCTTGGTTGGACCGGGCTGGATTCGTTGCTTCCTGGAACCTCGAGACTCGACCGCTTCGCGGAATTAGGTAATCCGACGCTACTCACGCTGCGGCCATGACCACCGTCCATCCTAGGACTCGCAACGACGGGAAACCGTCCCACCGACCCATCCGTGCTCTTGTCCCTCCTGTGCCGGTTCGCTGGCCCGGGAGATTTATCCCGTTGCCTCTGTTCTCTCTGTTCGGTGATTGCCCGGGCGCGGGCCTCCATATTCGCCCTTCGAGAACTCTCATCCGCGGTAGAGACAGCGCGCTGTCGGTTAGACAAACTGTTCGACCCGGATAGTGTCGACGACTGGCGCTTCAACTCGCCGAAAATGGCCTCTTTGTGGTCGAAAAGGTCGCGAATTAGACGGTACGCAAAACGTTCTTCCAGGGTCAGGGAGTTTTCCGTTCGTGGTCGGAGGATACATGGCGCAAGAGTGTTCGCCAGGGCTGAGACATACGCTTCGTCCGCGGACGTAAGGTCGATAAGACGAGTAAAGTGAGTGGTTATTGCGTCGAGAGTGGCAATGTTGTTCAGACGAAGTTGACCGAGGGTGGATTGTAATACCTTTATTCGGGGAGTGGCATCTACTGACTCTGTTGAGATTGGGTTGGGCGCGGCATCTTGGGTTGTTGCGTAGATGGTCTTGATGATTTCGTAAACCTGTGAAGAGACGAGGGAGTCTGTCCATGTTAACAGGGATTCATGACGTCGAAGCGATCAACCTACCAGGCAACTCGAGCAGATATAGCTTCAACACGCTTGCCACGATGGGCATCTCATACTTTTCGAGGACCTCCCTAGGTGCTGCACGACCGTTGTTGACCTGGTTTCTCAGATGGTGCGTGGCTGCCAGAGGAACATC
Source organism: Phialophora macrospora (assembly GCA_000835435.1). Lineage (NCBI taxonomy): Eukaryota > Fungi > Ascomycota > Eurotiomycetes > Chaetothyriales > Herpotrichiellaceae > Phialophora > Phialophora macrospora. The sequence continues at coordinate 2,220,819 of KN846956.1, read as the reverse complement.
CACCAGCCATATATTCCGTCTCGCTTCGTCGCCCTCCAGATCTGGGTAGTGGTTATCAAGGAACGTCAGAATCGAGGTGACGATCACAGGCACTCTCTTGCGGTCCGCCCTCGCTCTTGCTTCCAGGTCGACGCCGAAAATCTGGTCGTCAACACTGCCGTAGTAGTTCTCGTACGGCGTGACCTTAGGCACAAATGCACCGGTCCGATAGTTTTCCAGCAAATATCGCAGATCGCCAAGTGGTTGAATGGTCTCCTGGTACAACATCATATGATCCACCTGGCTCTGGAAAGAGGGAATGCTGTTGCTGATGGCGCCCGAGAAGTCCAGAATCACCGACTTGATCGCTTTCAATCGATCTGTTTCACACCGTTCGAGGAATTTGAGGTGATCCATCATGGATTCCTCCAGGTTGCACCTAAGCAGGTCAAGTCTCTGAACGCCGGCTTTGTACTTCTCATCCGCTTCTCGAGCTTCTCGTTTCAGTCGCTCGGCTGGTGTCTCGTTCGGGAACGGGTTGTTCAATGGATTCCAGCTCGAAAGGGTTTCAGTGATATTTCCGACCGTCGGTGACTCCAAGATCCCATCCGCCGACCCTCCCGTAATAGACCTGATCAACGGTTTTCTCTTGTCGGGCACGCCCGACACCTGAAAAGCTCGTGGCTTCCATTGATATTTCATCCTCGAACTGTTGGCAAATGTGTTGCCCATGTTGCCTATGAGCCTCAAAAATCCACGGTCGATCAGATCTTGACCGATCTTCTCGGCATATCCTACGCTTGACGCCTTCATGTCTTTCAGGATGTAGTCTGTGATATCCGTGCCTGCGGAGACATTCTGATAGAGACCCAATATAGGGACTCGGTGCTCGCCTAAGGGGATCTTCTCGAGCATGTCCGTGATGAGGGCTTTTAGCTGGTCAGGCTGATATGTCTGGTCACCAATTTCGACCGGTAGCTCTACGACCTCCTCCTCGGGAAGAACGATCTTTGGCGGCGGAGGACTTTGTGGCTTAGGGCTTTCCTTCGGCGGTCCTGCGAACGCCATCTTGTTCTCCTCCTCCAGGTCTTCTACCAATCTGCATTTGTTGAAATAGTGGCTTCTCAGCTTCTTGACTGCTTCCGCCTGCCTATCGTGTGCCTTGATCTTCGCCTGTAGGTCATCTTGCGAGTTCTGTATCCTTGTGGCATGCGCGTCGCACCATCTTGAGAATGGGTTGACCACGAGTTCGCGAATATTGTCGGCGATTTTTCTGTGGTTTTTGGAGGCTTCAACCATCTCGCCTCGGACGCCTTCGTAAGCCTGCGAAACCGCGTGTCAGTAAGAATCCCGTCGGTTTGAATTGTGAAGAGTACTTTTCTTGTGCTGGCGCCATCGTCTCTCGCAAAGCCGCCAGTCATCCGATCAATTGTCGGCGCAATCTCTCCCAGTCGCTCACTGTACATCTCCTCTGATTCTGCCCTCATGCTGGCGATGGTGAGCACCTGCTGGTTCTCCACAATACCCTGTTGTAGCTTTTGAAAGAGCACTCCCAACCCTCCAGCATAGTCGGGCGACCAGAATGAATCTGTGAAGCCAGGCATCTTGGGCTTGAGGCTCGGTGCAGGAGGAGCATTCTCGGTTGCCATGATTGACTGTCGTTGTGGCACCAACTGGGTGGGAAGACTTGGTGGGACACGGCGCTCTCAGACGCGAGATTTCGTGACAGAGGTCCCCTATAATTGTAGGCGTGGAGACGGAGATCCAATGTTGGGGTAAAGGGGAGGGGAGGTTACGCGGTCTTGAACGTGAGCGCAAATGCGCCTGAGGCTCAAGAGAAGACAGACCCAGATAAAAAGTTTCAAGGGTGGAAAAGGCGGACGGTATCCGATGAAGGACAGTTCTGTGTGGATATTGGATCAATATAGCTGAATCTGAAACTGGACTTGGATATGGGCGCTGGGGCCAGGAATAGCAACTCCTTGGATCTGTGAAACACGCAATTCGTTCATTGGGCACGCTGCAGCTATAACGCCACGGGGTGATATTAACCAGCTGATCCTTCCAGGCCTTGGTCACCCAAGACTCCATACCACTTTCGTCGCAACGGGCACATGTCAGTCCTGATACATAGTTAAAGGTGATCAAGCTTTTCCGCGTCAGCTCCCTTGGTTCTCGGTCGCTTCGGGTGCCGCCGCTCACGGCTGGTAAAGCGTGTTGTGAGGCACTGGCAACTAAACGCCCATTACATATCACTGGTGTGCACGCTGAAGTGTTCATATTTCATGTCGTTAAGCGCAATAAGAGAACAACCACAGCCATGATACGGAGTGCTCGGTACCCTTCCTTGGATCTCCTCATGCGATCCGCAATCTTTGATCGGCGTTTTTTCCACGTAAGAAACTGACAAACTCGGTGTACTTTGTGTACCCTCTCTGCCTGTTGGGGGCTGATGCTTCCTTCACTTTCTCAGGAAGCGCCCTTGCTTCATGCCCCTAGTAGGGGATTGTGGGGGAGTAAACGATGACATGATTGGCATCACTTTGGATGATGACTCCGAGAAGAAGTCATCCATAGATAGTCAATCCTTAAGACCCAGATCTTCCTCGGCCGGCACAACGCGAATCGTGTTGGTATGACCTTGTCCACCTCTCCATCCTTGCACGCAAACAACACTGTCACCTTTGCTCAAGACGCCCAACTGGATGGCTTGAGCAATGCCCCATTTCAGACGCTTGTCCACGTCCTGTTGCCAGTCAACACCGCTGAAGTCGGGCTTGGGTTCGGGGAAGAGGAAGGGGTAGACTCCACGAGACAGGTGAGCGTTGCGTGAAGCAGTGGCATTTCGTGTCACCATGATGATCGGGCAGACTGGACGGTACTTGGAAACAAGTCGAGCCGATTGACCACTGTTCAGAAGTGTCAGCTTATGTACCTATCATCGCCACCGCAGAAGACTTACCTAGTAGTCAGGACCAAAATGGCACCGGCATTCAATTCCATGCTTGCGCCAACAGCAGAGATGGCAATTGACTCCACCGTATCAATAGGACGAGGAGCGTTGGTTCTCAACTCGTCGAAGACACTGGCATATGGAATGGCAACCTCTGCCAACAAGCAGGTTTCGTGCATCATGGTAACAGCCTCCTTGGGGTAGCTGCCTTTGGCAGTCTCTCCAGATAGCATCACACAGTCTGCTCCGTCCAGGACGGCGTTGGCGACATCCGAGACTTCAGCTCGAGTGGGTCGAGGATTGTTGGTCATGGACTCTAGCATTTGAGTGGCGCAAATGACAGGCTTGCCGGCAGCGTTACACTTGGCGATCATCATCTTTTGGGCAATGAACACCTTTGCGGCAGGAATTTCGATACCCAAATCACCACGGGCAACCATGACGCCGTCAGTCTCCTTTAGGATCTCATCGAAATTGTTCATGCCCTGTTGGTTCTCGATCTTGGCAATGATCTGGATCTCCTTGCCTTTGTCGCCAAGGACTTTGCGAATATGCTTGATGTCGTCCCCTCGTCGGATGAACGAGGCAAAGACCATGTCGACATTGTTCTTGACACCAAACTCCAAGTCGGCGACATCTTTCTTGGACAACGCAGGTAGATCGACGTCGGTTCCTGGCAGATTGACGCCCTTCCTGGAAGAGATCTGGCCATTGTTGAGGGCTCTGACTCGAAGAGTCTTGTCATCGACGATCTTGAGGACTTCGAAGGATTGAATGCCGTCGTCAACATAGATCAGCTTGCCCACGCCAATGACCTTGGTGATGTTCTTGTAGTCTACGTAGCTGATAGAGGTCAGACAAAGACCTTCAGGGTGAACTGCAGACTTACAGATTCTTGTCATCACTGGCGGTCTGGTACTTGTCGTCCGTGGTGATGTTCAACTCAAGGCCAGCTTTGATTGGGATGTCTGCGTCTCCAGGAGTGTTGCCCGTCCGGATTTCTGGTCCTTTCTTTTCCAAAATCAGTTATTATTCTCTTGTATAGACTCAATCACATACGGTGTCAAGGGCAATCGCGACTGGGCGACCTTCGTAGTCCTTCTCAGACTGTCTTGCGTTGTCGATGACGGATTGGTGATACTGCGTACATTGTCAGCTACCTTTGTTCCTGCGCTTCACAGTATTGTCCATACCTCATAGGAACCGTGAGAGAAGTTCATGCGGACAACATTGCAACCGGCTGCGACTCATTTAGTATTTGAATCTGTTTTGCAGTGGGATCCGCCGACACATACCCTTCCTCAGCATGGTAATCTTCTCCGGAGAATTGGTCTTTGGACCTGTCAAGCACGAGCGAGTTAGTGTTTGCACTTTTCTAACCAACTTACTTATTTCTGGTTCGGAGGACTTACCGATCGTGCAAATGATGCTGGTCCGGCGATGGTTATTCTTAGGCTGGTAGTCGATGTTGAGGTTGCACTGCCATTCCAGCTTGGTGCGGTTGGCGAGATGGTCGAGAGCGTCACCCATCTTGTCCGACTGTTACGAATGTTCTTTGTCTTGAGTATGGATATGGGTTGGTGGGAAGGCTGTTGGGCAGAAGAAGGCGGGCTGCGGAGTGCAGAAACTGTAGGATTTCAATCAAGAAGCGGTGGCCGGCCGCCGAAAGGGCTAATAGGTTAGGAGGACCTCCGTCAGTCACAATGCTTGTTTGACAAGCTGACGTGAAGAACAGACGGATGATAGGAGGCAAGAAAACGTGCTCGTCACGACTGGGAGAAAGGTATCCTACAGCAAAAGGAAAGTGGTCAGTTGGGATGGGCGATTCAACAGGCGGGTCAATGTATCACCGCCTAGCCAAAAAAATATGGCTGTTTTTCCAGGGACAGTTGATTTACGAAGCAGCTCGACAAAGAATGGAGCTCTCACGTCACGCTTATCGGACTACAGCTGTCTCTACTAGGCAAGCCCTGCATCTGCAACAACGAATGAGGGTTGTTGCGGCCTCATTGTGCCCAAAGAGAACGGATGGGGACGGCCCATTGAGATTTTGTACTGTTAGAGCTGAAGGGTCCATAACTTACTTACTTCAAGCTTTCAACAGCTGCAAGCTGCCACGCCGCCTGGCCGTGCCCCTCAATCAGGCTGATAAGATAGCCGACGCGGGAACGCAATAACGATGATCCGACATCGCCTCGTATCCGCGCCAAACATCACATGTGAACAACAGGCCACACTCGATGGTTGTTGTTGCCGATCTCGAACCACCTGTCGTATCACTGGAACGAGCATAGTTCACACCCACGTCTTCATCATGGTGGTAAGTCGATACAAGAGCTCTAACGGTCTGAGCGACTGAGTATATTCCACACAGCTAGGTCGACTGACTCACTACGCTTTCGACGCCGTCCTCATCTCTGCGTTCCTTGCGGGTGTCAAGAGAAGTACTGGTCTCACGTACGTTACCCTTCCCTCCAGGTCCTCCTAGGCCGCTGGGGACACCTCACCCATCCTCAAAGCCCACTTGTCTGCGGGCGCTCTTTCGCTTCCGTCCTCATCTTGGACTAATTCTCTAACACAACAGACCTACCAGTATCAAAGCCTCCTCCCTCGGTGAAAGCAAAGAGGTACAAACCTGGGTCGATCGCTACCTAGGTGTCGGAGAGTGGGTAATGGACCAGAGTATCGCCGTTATGGGGAGCAGCAGTTGGTTCGAGCGAAGGCGATGAACGCCGTACGAGAGGAGTAACCTGTTGAACCGCACATCGGACATGAAAAAGATAAAGACACATAAAAACTCGATTGCAAAGCCGAGCAATGCAGATACCTTTATACAAGGAGAAGGGACGATTAAGCGCCCCACTGGAGGGAGTGAAAGCGAGAGGAGGTAGCACGATGCATCACGAGGCGTTCAGGAGCATCCGCCAGAATCGGCAGGATACCTGGGTGTACAGTTGAGGAGGATACCGGGATGATGTCTGTTTTTGTTTTGGCATATCCTGTTACAATGCACCCAACTCTTATCGAGGTGAACTGGCATGTTACTGATTACATGCGCCCTGTCCACAGATGCTGCTCGCTTTGTTCACGTCACCATCGTGCGCCGGATTCTCTAGCCAAAGTCACGATTGCAGTACCGAATAGTCAGCTCGGTTGCAGGCGTCTGTCTGGCAGCCCCGTTTCAGTACTACTTCGAAACCTATCGTCTTCGACGTGCTATCTCCCGAGTATTGCCACCAATTTGTTCCCAAGGCCGGATCCGTCGTAAGAAGCATTGAATTGTATTGACACCGGCCAATTCTCTCTCACACTTCTAGCAAATGAAAGGCTCTTGGAAAGTGACAACTTAGGTACGGAGTATGTTCGACCAGCTTTGCACATGCTGGCCCCGTCCATAGGAGTGTATTGCCTCATGCCATATCTAAAGTGTGACAGAAGAAAACGACAACGGTGATCAAGTATATCCAAACACGCTTGCTATGCAGCCAAAATGCGGAAGCAACCAAAAGAACGCTGTGGGCGTCCTTGGCAGCCTGTAAAACTCATCACATCCCTGGCACGCTTCAAACAAGCACTTCATTCTCGACCGCGACCTCCACATCCGCCTCAGAGCTCAGCTCCGGCGTCAGAACACCATCACGCTCATCCTCAGTCTCGCTCAAGCTGTCCATTCCGATTCCACTATCATATCGTCTTCGAGGCTTCTTCTTGAGAATCCCTCTACCCAAGAAGGGCGAACTAGCCGGCAAACTTATCGACGAATGTCTTCGATGTCGCTTCCCCCTCGAGATCTCAACGTGTCCTTCGACGTGGTCATCACTGTCGTTCGAGTTCTCGCACGTGCTACGACCATCATCTTCCACCTCCGAGAACTCGCTGAATCGGACCATGGAGCTAGGAGTCATCGGCCCAACAGGGTCGGAAGGAAGATCATCTTGTTCGCTCTCGAGTTCCCAGTTCGCAAAGCGAATCTTGGTTGCGCGTATGAACATCTTCTTGTCCTCTGCGCTCTGCTTCGCCATGAGGAAGACATTGTTGTGCTGCTGCTCGGCGAACTCCTCGCTATGTTCGACTTGTTGTCTGTAGAGGCGTTTCAGACGACGGCGGTCTTTGCTCAATTTGTCGATTCGTTCGTTGACGGCAGTGAGCTCGCTGGTCAGGCTAGAGACTCGGGATGTCAGCCCATCAACTTCTTCTTGGTGTGCCCGTCCCGCTGCGGCGAATTGGATTTCAAGAGATTGAAGCTTTTCCTCCACATCTTCAGATTGTTGTCTCGCCGCCGAGAGTGCGGATTCCAATTCATTAATTTTCCGAAGGCGCTCCACTGCGGATTCTTCAGCCGCTCTACGCCCACGGGCTTCTGCGGCAACCTTCGCATCCAGGTCGGAGAGTTGTTGAGTAAACTCTGCGGTCGTAGCGGTCCGCACATCCTGCAGGCGAGAAGCTTGTTCCCCTTCGATCAACTCGACCAGCTGCTCCAGATGCTTGACTTCCTTTCTATACTTCTCCATTGCCGCAATCAGGGCCTGGTTGTTCTGCTCGTGTTCTCTAGCCTCGCGCTCTGTGGCTTGGCATCGCATGCGCTGCTCGAGCATTTCTTCGGCGTTCTTGTCCATTGCATCCTCGAGCTCTCTGATTCTGGCGGTTGCCTTCTCTGTGGCGATTAGAGCATGGTCAAAGTTGCCCTTTAGTGAACGTTGTTGTTCATGCATGGATCTTAACTCGGCTTCGCGGTCGCGAAGTTGTGCCGAGATGAGTTTGAGCTTGTTCAGCATCTCCGGCATCAGGCGGGGATTGTTGAAGGATATGGATGTTTCCCCGGGGAGTGCACGTTCGAACTCAAACCGCATGTTGTGGTAGTGGGTCTTGATGGCGGAGATATATTCTGCAGCATTGTCGCCGGTAGCGGGGAAGCCCAAGGATTTTATTTCGGTGGCCATGACTTGGAGAGCAACCTCAGCTTCTTCGGCACGGTTGATGGCTGTATTCAGGTCTTTTGACATATCGTGAGCAGCTCGTTCAGGGGCCGGTGGGATATCCCGGGTTGAGTCCGATGAGCGGACAGGCGAGTCTTCAAACTGGACAACATTGTTTGAAAAGCTTTGGCTTGACCGGAACATGGCCTCCTTCGCTTGACGTGCGTTCTCCAACTCCAAGTCAACTGTTGCATCATCCTCCGAGCCAGGGACATTGTTTTCCTTGCTGACTGCATCGTCTTCATAAATCTGAAAGCCACCATCGTCACCAAAGTCCGATGAGCTGCTGTGGAAAAGAGACGCCTCGTAGTTGGATTTCTGCGTTAACTCGGCAAGCTCAGTCTCAAGTTGATGGATTCGAAGCTGACTACTAGGGACCTCAGGTTGCACCGAGAGCGGCACACGAAGTTTAGTCGCCTTCAGTTCATCCTTGAGGGTCTGCAGCTCCTGATTCTTCTGATCGACCAGGCGTTCCAGCTGAGCTTCGGATCTCTTCTCGCCGTAGAATTGATTCTGTTCGTCGCTCAGGCCAATTCGCCGAATCTGTCGCTTTGTTCGAGCAGAAAGTTCTTCGCGGAACGGGGTGAATTGGACTTCGTCATGGTCTCGAAATCTGGTGATTGCCGGAGTTGATACTCTTCGCTTGGGGGTTTTCAACGAGGCCTTTCCAATAGCTGGTGTGAGACCGGTCGTATCATGAGATGGGATAGGCTCTGAGAAACGTGCTTTCTTCTTGAGTCTCTGTCTTGACGGTGTTGTTGTGCCTTGGGGTTTGACTGGAGATATGGCGGCAGCCGGTCTCTTGGAACGGCGCGGGGCTTGGGTATCGGCGTCTGCCATGATTGCGGTGTATGATGATGCAAAATGCCAATGCAGCAAGCGGCAAGTCGTTGATAAAGATACAAGACGAAGAAACTAGAAATGTCGTGGTCCAAGGTGGTCGGGAAACTGGTCGCATATAAACAAAGGGACCCCGAAAGGGCAGTGGAACAACATCCTTCCCAAAGCGGTTTAGACCCGAGAACTGCCCCGCCAAGGGGAGCCGACTATTCCCAACGAGTGAAGCGTGTTTCAACATCTTTCAGCCTCTGCTGGATCATAGGCCGTGATTGATCTGGCCCTGAACGGCTCTCCAAGACCATCTGTGAGCAGACAAAGGCACGGCTTGAGACCATGGCATTTCCGGAGCTGCCTTTGCTTCTTCGGGACTCGTCTCGGTCACTGTTGTGCATACGAATCCACGGCTGCCTCGGGTTGACTGTGCTACCTGGAGAAGAACGCTCGTGCATACTCCGTGTTCGTCTGGGACTGATCTCCGAGTATGGAGTAACAAAGACTGAGATGTTTCATGAAAGAGCTGCTTGGAGTCTACGTGATGACAGAGATGAGGCATTTCCTATACCTGGGACGTCAATATGAAATAGCATACAGGGGATAAGACAATGAGCCAGTGTACAATAGCTTGGCTTTTGTTTCTGTCTTCCATTCCGACCGTCGTCGCAGGACTTGCGGGCCAAAAGATCACGTTCAGTATCGCGCGTGCCCGTACCTAGTAGAGCCGTCATTCATCATTCTCTTACGCCGCACCGAGGACAAGACGGAATCATTGCAGGCATGTTGACAACGTGTAAATGAACTGAGTTGAGATGATCCGAGCTTGCCTGACATGGTGATAAATATAAGGTACTTGTTTGAACTTACTCTCACCACAACGCCGTCCACGGTCCATCAACCCGAGCCCGTGATTGACGTCACCGACCGCATCTTTTTCCTGAACAAATGTTTTTGATCGACGGCCAAAGCTCACGCTCAATGCTCACACTCGAACTCACACCTGCCATTCTCTCACCTACATAATTCTCCAGCGTCCAAGCCTTAGACTTGATTAAGTCCTCCCTATCCCCTCGCTCCATAATGGCGGACCCGTCCGACCCGTCCAACCCCTCAAGCGCCTCCCACTACTCACAATACCGCCTGCGCGTGACAGCTGGCCCATCATATAACCCGTCGACACATAAAGTTGTCCCCGTCAATGCCTCCGAGACCCTCACGTTCGAGACTCCTTCCATCATCCTCTCGCTCTGCGTTCGCATACGACATTTTACGGGCTTCCCTCCCGAGTCCCCCGTCACTGTGGAGAAATACTTCACCTCGGACCTGCATAAGTACGACCAATACAGTATATCTTTCAGCTTCATCCCGAAGGCAGACATCCCCGGCGAAGACTTGGTGTTTGGGAACGACTTTGACAGACCTCTCCGGGACAGACTACCGCCAGGGGCGAACCACGCCCTGAGGATTGTGAAATGGTGGATCGACCCTGGGCTGGATGGCGACATGTATGCCGACAAACCGTACCTCTATGGCCCGGCGCTTAGCAGTTGGAATGTCCTGCACATAGGCGACCATGTCATACTGAAAGACCAATTACAAACACCTAGTGGGGAGGAGGAGGAGGACCGCGATGAGAAACACGAATGGAAGGCGCCCCATGCCTCGGCGGAGGAGTTCCACCATACCATCATCGAGGAAGGATGCGAGGGGTCGGGCTGCGAATTGCGGTCCTCGTTATCCATCCCTGCGGACAGCGCGGCGCGGAAGAAACACTTCCTCACAGCCTCGAACCTCAGTGCTTTCACCTTTGAAGCGGGTCGCCTGTATCAGGCCGACTTTGGGAACCCGTATCTCGACTTCAACGATTTTTCCCTCAAATTACCAGGGTTCAGCCTGAACGTGGTCGGGTACATCGACTCGAAGACGCACGAACTGCGGTACACGCTGAAGAACAGACGGACCGGGGAAGTCTACGGCGTCGTGGTCTTCACATTGTTATTCGGGGAGGAGCTGGCGCAAGCAGAGCGGGAGCATGGTGGGGCCAACATAGAGGATGATGGAGAGGAGCACGGGGCCGCGAAGAATCCAGAGCACGACGGAGCCAAGACCGGGCAAACGACCATAGACGGCACTGAAGACATACCGGAGGATGAAGACGATATAGATTGACCATGAATTTACATCTACATCTGCATCCGCGAGCCACGCCCGATACATCAGCATACACCCCATACACCCATACAGCCACGCATGCTGAAGAAATAACGACGTGCTCTGCCCATCGGAACCTGCAAACGCATTATTGATTGCGCGAAGTACAGGACAGTATATCAAGAAAGAAGCTCACAGCAGCACAAACGAGAACAACAACGCAAATGGCACTGTATAGCAACATAGCTACATGGCTATATCAGGCTGGCCAGCTGGCCAGCTACCCCAGCAGGCCGCAAATAGGTACTGTATTAGGCACGTAAGTAGGTGGACAAAGAGGCGCCGACAGGCAGGCAGGGAGGCAAGATACACTCGATCTGCAACGAGGAGATCGCGCGAATTGACTGCGCACACAAACTGCATCAACGACGAAGTACATGAACCAGTACATATACCTGTACGTCTAGGTATGTAGGCCCGACGACAGTCCCAGAGCGAGGGGCCGCGGCGATCACGATGGTATATTAATAGACGACGATGGGAGAACCTTGGACAGCGACAAACGCGTTGGCATGTGCTTTCTAGGTACACGGTGGTACTTCTGCGGTAGGGGATCCGGCATACAAGAATACGCCAGCGGCATGGACGCGTCAAGACTTGAAGGCTGTACCGCAATACCGAGTAGGGAGGTTAGGATTCATGGTTCATGTTCAATGGCTTTTCATTCCATTACGCATTTACGCGCGTGCTCGAGTCTCGAGTTCTGCCTCGGCTCGGCTGACCTCACTTCGTCTCATCTCTTGTCCTCGTCACATCTGACGCCTTTTGCGTCCCAACATCCACCGACACTGACGCCGACAGCAAACGCCAACCAACCCCCGCGCCGACCAACCGACACAACACACAGACACGCACACGCCTAAAGCGTCGTGCCACTCAGGCCCGCCGGCGGCACCGGCACCGCGGTCAACTCAACGTCCCCATTCGGGGCAACACCACCCATTTCCAATTGCCACTCGCGTGGCACGTGACCACGCAACGCCGCCCAGCCACCTCCAGCCACCTTGGTGACCAGGAGCACGCCACCAGCAACGACTGCCACCGTCGCGGCACCGAGGACAGCGACGAAGGCCCACCCAAAGGCATCCCTCAACGCGGCGATGGACGCGGAGAAGAGCTTCTCCGGTACATCGCTGTTGACAAAGGAATACCCTTGGAGCAGGAACAACGCGTTGTCCTGGGTCGCGGGGTAAGTCGGCGCGGCGACAGACTCAGTCAGACTGAGCTGTGCGGACGTGGCGGTGTGCATGAAGATGGACCCAGTGACCGTCATGGCCACAGCGACGCCGAGGTACTGGGCGAAGAGGATAAACACCCTATTGTGATAGGGGTGGCGCTGGGCAGGGTAACCGTTTGACAACAGCAGTGAAGGGTGTTGCCACAAGTCCATCAAGTGGTGAGCGACGCAGAGCGTGATTGGCGACCAGAAGCCGATGCACGAGAGGGCAAACATCCTCGCAATTCCTGGGAGGACCGTGTCGTCAGAGAGCATTGACGGCATGTCGACGAACAGCAAGACCGTGCCGGAGAGCAGGAAGACCGAGGAGATCACAGACCAGACGCTGTAGCTGGGCAGGACAGGGTGCGCGGTGAGTATGCCACTTCCAATGTAGAGTGCAATCACAACTGTGAAGAACAAGTGAGGACCCGTCGTGGTGAAGAAGAGATAGAAGCCTGTGGCGACAGCTGAAGGCTCAGGACGAGTGATCATCTGATAGAGTGCGGTGTAGGGCATGGCGGTGTAGAAGGTAGCAGACGTCAGGAAGGTGAGCAGAAAGAGAATCGTGGTCTTGAGATGTCTCAGGTATGGAACCGGGAAGAGCCGAGTTGCTGGTGAGGTGAGGATCTTGATGATCTGTTGAAGAATGAACAGGACAACCAACAAGCCACCGATGCTGAGCGGAATATACAGGTGTCCATTCGACCAGGGAGTTTGAGTGCCTGCGAGGTTGAAGGCGATGAACAGGACGATGATGCCGAAAAAGCTGAGTACCATGCCCAACTCATCCATGCGATTTAGACGTTGACTCCAGTTGAGAGCCGGTCCGAAAGCCCAAGCTTCAGAGTTCGCAGAAGTCAACAGGTTGTCCGGAAGCTTGTAGAGCAAACAGATCAAGACCAAGACAAGAATGATGCTGACGATGTAGAATCCCCAAGCCCATTTCTCATCTCGATGAGCGCAGACGCCGCCGAAGATCGGACCAAGGACCAAACCAATGGCTGAGCTGACTGTGACGAAGAAGTCGCGTCGAGCCTGGTTCTTGAAGGTACCGTTGCCTTCGAGATAGATGAGTGCACCAAGTTGTTGGCCTGCCAAACCCACGCCGAGGAGAATTCGTGCGAAAAACAAGTAGACCATGTTTGGAGAAAAGCTGCCGTGCAGAGCTGTGGCGATCAACAGGATGGCCGCAAAGAGCATGTAGACCGACTTGAAGGAGAAGACTGCGTAAAGATGACCAGCGGTGAGAACTGTCGCAGCCGCACCAACAGCAGGACCGGCGATCAGCCACTGAAAACCCTGGATGTTGAGATCGTACATCAGTGTGGGGACCATGACTGGCAACATCGTCTCAGTCATCATTGCAATGAGGTTGACCAAGGCGACAAGCAAGTCGATTGAGCGTTTGCGGGTTCCAGCCACGCTGAGATTGGTATCAGAGTTGAGATCTCCACCTTGTCCGCTGTTTGCATCTGGCCCATTCCACATGTACCGAGCCCATTGTGATCCTGCTGACCAGATGTTGGCTTGGTAACGACCGCTCGAATCTCCGAAGATGGCGTCGGTCGCAGCGTTGTTAGCATTGCAGTTGTGTGCAGTTTGAGGACGATCTCCAGGACCTTCGTAGTACTCTGCCAATTTCTGTTAGCAGGGACAAATGTGGAGAGGACGGCACGGCCTCTCGGAGACACGGAGAACTCACCTTCGACAGTGACTTCAGTGGTGACCATGATCACGCCTTCTGGGGGAGTCGGTGGTCTCGCATCAGCATCGAAGTCATGAGGACCTCCAATTACGGTGGCGGTGGAACCCATTCTGGGTATGAAAGGTTGGTCGTCGAACTCGTCAGAGTGCCGGTGGCCAAGACGATGGTGCCAGCCTGGTGGAGGGGTAGAGAGGTTGCTGAAGCTCGGTGGTGGTGAGTCTGAGTCTGAGTCTCGTCGAGGGTGACATCGATTTCTCAACGAGTGACTCTCTGTGGGAATGTGTGCAGGCATCTTGGCTTTTTGAGCGGCTCAGAGACGAACGCTCCTCTGCGATGTGGTGACGTGAAATTGTGTCTGCAGGGTGAAACACTTCGCAGCGACGACTATGTTGGAGCGGTTGATGTCGATGTGCGAGGTGGAAATTCTGTTGAACCGTCTTGTGTCAGTACTCAGCTTCTGACCTCCAACAAAGACCGTCACCACGCCCACCAGACGCTGTGTTTCAATCCGACAAGAGGAGCATGCTTCTCAACGACTATTATGAATGATGTCGCCGTCAGCCGAGACCGTGATTGATCTTGTACGAGCAGGGTGGCGTCAATGGGAAATGAGTGGAGTCAGACGGGAGCAGAGACAAAGACGACATGAGATAGCTATTTCGAAGTCGGTCGCGGCACTGTCGGACCCTTTCTTCAGGCTTCATGTCATTTCGTTTTGTCCTTATCTCACATGGATGCCGTCGATCGAGGCCGAAGAACAGCTGGTCTAAGTTGCCTGGATAAGTCCTTGGAGTGTCCTGAGAGAAGGTGAGGCCAGTGGAGGAACAATTCATCTGGATGCCACCTTGGTGTGCAAGTCAATCAATTCTGCGGCTGCCTGATGCAAGGTCTTTGTGGAAGTCCCATGAAGCATTTGCATTGTTGTGGCCTGTTACGATTGCCGTTGCTGGGAGGGATGTTCACTAGACTCTGATATCTGTGTCCAGCTCCTCAGACTGTACACCTTGACTTGTCTGTCATCTAACCCATCGCTATCCGCCTCCAATTGCCGGAGAGGTGAGGACATTATTTTGAAGGTTCGTGCCCATGAGCACAGTACACTGTGGTCAAGAGCACACAAAGCATGGACCACCAGAAAGGCTTTGTCGCAGAAAGCCTATGAGAGGAGCTCCATCCAGAATAAGTCCCAGCTCCTGAGCACATGCAGACTTGCACATACCTGAGGGTGACTGGTAAACGGTCCGACTCTTTTCCCAATGAGTGGAATTCGGGCTCTTCGAGCAATGCTGATATCATTCGTCTTGCTAGTGCCACCCAAGGAGAGTACTTGCCAAACGCCGCAGAGCATCTCGGGCGTTGAGGTTGCCCTGCGAAGGATTCGCCCCGTCATTGATGCCGTATGTCTCAGGAGCCGAATGCGCAGGATCCGCAGCCACGATGGTCCATTGCATACAGTCTCTCCAAAGCCTGCCTCCAATATGTTTGTAGTCTCCGAGGCCCGCTTTCTCTGTATAGGCGCCTGGAAGGGTGCCTAGCATCGTCAGCAACAAGCAGCCACGTGATGAAATCAGTCTTACATGAACTGACTATGAACTTGAAGAATTTCTCGCATTGAGCAGCGGTGTAATTTGCCATGGGCACACCTAAATCATACTCCGTGACTGAAACACATCCGTTTACGTAGGTAAGCCCAATGCTCAAGTGGTGGCCGATCTGGGTGATTGGAACCATCGAGTTGTTCTGGCTCGAAAACTGGTTGCATTCTCCCAGAGTAGTGCCAGGTTTGTCCAATTTGCCAGCCCACAAGGTCGCATTCCGGTTAGCAATATTGTTGCAGAAGCTGTTTATGGGTTCGTCGACGTCTCGAAAGGGCTGGAAATTCTGGTTTGGAAGAGACCACGCTGTGGGCAGGGCACTGGTAGACTGCAGAGCGGTAGCCGTGGCGCATTTCATATGGAGACCCTTCGTCCACTCGATTGTGGCAGTTGGCAAGGGTGTCCAGTGATAACAGGCTGATCGTCGCTCAGTCACATTGGGAGTTGTATGTGGCACACTTGAAGATGTCCTCACAGTTGAGCTAGTGGAAAGCTGGCTGGAGGAACCCGAGGGAAATGCAGAGCTAGTTGATGGACGAGAAGTGGTCTGAGTCCCACAGACACCAGCAGACAAGCTAGTGCAAGTAGGATTTGACGACGTCGATGCTGTAGTGACGGAACTGAGTGTAGGTGGTCGCATTGAAGTAGCATTTGAAGAGCCGGAGGACGTGATATTCAGCGTTACGGATGTACCTGGGATGAGCGGGAATTGAGTGATCCAATTTGCGATTGAAGAGGAGATCACTGGATCATTCCACCACGCAACGAGAGCGCATGCGTCTTTTGACTCCGTCGTTGTGGTCACCGTGTTCGTACCTGAGCACGCCGTCTCTGTCCTACACATAGTCGAGCATGGTTCTGTCGCAGTCGGAGCAGCAGTTCCATTCGTGCAAACGACAACGCAATTCGAATACGTCCGCGATATTGAACACGTACTAGATGATGTTGACGAAGAACTCGTAAAAGAGATACTGCTTCCTGAGGATGTACTCGCACTCGGGGAGGAAGTGGGCGTGTCAGGAGGAGAGTGAGTTGTCGGCAGAGTCTGAGGCGATAATGATGGCGGGCCGATTGGTGGGATAATAGGGACCTGCACGGGTCAACCTTTAGCTGTATACGAGGGTTTCGGGGAACCTACCGGTGGAAATGGCCATCCTCCATTGTCATTGCCCTGCGAACAAAGGAATGGTATAAGACACTTCAGGAGGTTTAACAAACCTAAACCTGTCCCTGGATTGCACAGATCCCCGAGACACCACCAGATTCGGAACGGAAACTCAATCCATATACCATCGTTGCGGTATAAGGTGCTCGTGGAGAGAGTCGCAGTCCATCTTACACTAGTGGTACTGTGGGATCCGTCAGTCTTTGTGATCGTCTGCCACATTTCGCTCCACGGAGTGGGTGATGCAGTGCCATAGGTGACATCTGTGGGTAAGCGGAAGCCCAGCGTGCCGCCAGACGTCGTTGTAACAGTACATAACCAGCCAAACGGACAGTCATTCGTGGCTGTAGGTTTAGAAGCGTCACAGAGCCAGGGTGAGTCAAGCCAGCAGAACGGGCATAGGCAGTATTCACTCAGCGCTGCTGTGGCTCTCGGAGGGTTGAGGCACCATGGGTCAAGCCCGTCCCATCCACAGGGCGAGGAGCCGCTCGTTGGAATTGGAAAAGGCCATAAACCTCCAGATGTTGAAGTGAGGCCGGGCAATGAGATGCTCAAAGGCCCGCTACTGTTTGCTTCCGAAGTGGGCACGCCACTGGAGAACGTGGAGGGCGAAGGGCTGCTGCGGGCTGTTGTGACAGTGGTGCCACTACTCAGTGCTGAGCTTGAACTTGACGACGTTGCTGAGCGGGATGAAGAAGCATCAGACGAGCTCCTCGATGAAGATACCTGTGTAGTGACGATGGTGCTGATGACCGTGATGAACGTCGTCGACGACCAGTCAACTGTGCTGGTGAAGGTGGAAAATACTCCTGAGAAGGAAGCTGAGCCCGGTTCCCCCAAGCTGGAAGAGCTCGACATAGCGGACGTTGACGCCGCCGCAGACGCCGAGGAAGCTGGATCTGTAGGATTGGGTGACGTTGAGGCGGTGCTCGTGGAACGCGACTGAGAAGTGTCAGTGGACATTAAAGCCGACTGCGACTGATCCATGGGAGGGGGTATATGAGATGCTGACGTCCGTGGGCTTTGACTGGAGCTTTCGCGTTGACTGTTCATAGATGTAGAAGAACTGGTAGTGGAGGCAGATGAAGGGGCGGGAGATGTGGGACTAGAACCAAGGGACTGGGGGCTGACGGTGCTTGTCAAAGCCGACAATGTCGAAGAAGAGCTTTGGTTAGGGCTCGTGGAAAGCGAAGTTAACGCAGGAGAGGAGGACGATGACAGTGCAGAACCAGCGCTGCTTGTTGAGGTAGTCCAGTTGGGCGACGATTCCGTTGAGGTCTCCACTGTGGTAAGAGAATTGCTGCTCCAGTCGTCCCATCCATTGTTGCCTATCCATCCATCAGTACTTATAGTCCGATGAGCTTCTCAAGGACTTACGAGAGGAAGCAGTCTGAAATTGACATGTTGGGCAGGTCTCGTCCCGAGCGGAAATGAGATAAGCCCGGCGTTCTCGAGCAAAAGAAAGAACGTTGCAAGCCAAGAGGAGCAACAAGGTGGCCCCAAAAAGTTGAGCCATTGCGACGAAGGACCACAGCATCTACCTAGCCGATCAGTCTGTTGGGCAGATAATAACGAAGTTCCGGAGGTTCAGATAATGGATTTGATGAGCGTCACCCATGGCTTGTGCAAGTGTTTGAGAAGGCACGACGAGTCTGGGGGGAAGGTGCCCATTGCTTCAAATCCAGAGGAGGCAGCTGCGACATGAACTTGTCGCCAGCTGGGTCAGTGATCACCTCCGAACACCTGGGGGAAGCAGCGATCAATGTCGGTCACCCGAGACCGCATTGCCACTGCTACTGTACAGCATGCTGCCGGTTGGGGGACGCCTTTGCCTCCCAAGGACACACAGTCGACGCTTCCTAACCATGCGTTACCGAAGATTAATACGATAAGTCCCGCTCCAACACCCATCCCGCCTCTTGTCAGTCTACCTCCAGCCCGATATCAAGGCTCTGCTTACATGAAGATGGAAATTGGTTTGTCCAATATAGGGCACTTGGCCTTCGAATCAGCGTAGCTTGCTGTCTGTAACATTGATTGCGGGTTCATGTCGGCGTCGCTCCTCAGCACCAAGGCGGCACCACGCTGAGGTTGTATCAATCAAGTAACCTTATATGCGTGACAAGTCGGCTCCACGATCTCACCCGGCGGCAGGTTAATGGCCCGGAAACCTTTGGATGAGCCGTACAATCGTATAGGCCGCCAGTCGGGATAGCGAAAGAGTCAAGGAGGCTTGAGAAAGCAGTGCATTCCAGACCCGCCGAGGCCATGTCGACCACGACGCTGCCCGAGCGCCAAAGACATGTCAGTCCCTTTGAGCATCATGGATGATGATCGTTGGGAACCGGGCATCAGAGAATGATCGAGCGAATAAGAATGAGAAGATGAACGTGTCAGAGCAGAAGCCCAATCGAAATTAGGGACAAGAAACCAGCCGCTCTAGGGGCGCGCGGAACCCAGACTATGGGGCTACGGGCCCTAAGTAGGCGGGAGAGGCTATCCCTAACATTCATTGGCCAGCAGAGCCGAAGCTGAACTTGTCTCGCCTGTCCAAGTACATGTGCATGTAGCCTGCCCAACTTCCTACCCCGGCAAATACGACGTAGAACAGAATCGTTGAAATATATGATTCGGACATGAGATTCCGTGACAGGAGACCACGTGGTGATGCTAAGACCTAACCAGTTGAATCACCCCTTCACCTTCGGGAGGATACCAGAATTTGACGAGATCCAGACCGTGGACCCTCTCAATGAGGGCTCGCCACATCCTTTCGCTTCTCTCAATGCCGCAATGGTGGGCCATCATTGTGATGTCGAAGGCCGTAGCACTATCCATTGAATTAGATCGGCCTGAACTCGACAGGGCCGAACACTTACATCAGGGGACACTTGGTGTCCGGGAGAATGGCATCGTTGATCAGTATCTGCGAGAAACCCGGCGTCATTGCATCTCGAAGGTGGCTCAGGATCTTCACGCAATCATCGTCAGGCCAGTCGTGCAGGATCATGTGCATAAAATAGATCTTGGCCCCCTTCGCAGGCTGGGGTAAGAAGATGTCGTGTTTGTGTGTCTCAATTCTGCTCGATATCGAACCAGGTTGAATGCTGTCAATGACGCTTGGGAGGTCCTGCAATATCATCCTACCACGAAACTTGTTGCCGAGCTGCCCTATAAAGCCGTTTAGGTCGTGTCCATAACCTCCTGCCACGTCCACCATGAATATTCCTTCGTCTTCCGCGCAGCCCGTCCCCATGATCCTTTCTACATCCATCCACCTATACCAGATAGGGCGACTTCCTCTGACACCTTGCATATATGTGTTGAAGCGAGCGCTCTCCGGCGGATCAGCCATCCAATGCTCGAAACTGGTACTTCCAACACAGTCGTTTGCAGCTTGATATGGTCCATCTTTTGCGTCGTCGGGGCAGTTCCAGCCGCGTTGGCGGAAGAATTCCATGTGGGACTGCAAGTTGCTCTTCGGCCTTGCGGCGTTATCGAATGAGAGGCAAAACCCAGCTGCGAGTGGTGGCTGGGCCATCGCGTGGCTGACCTTGTTGGCGGCATATAAATCCGGACCAACCTCATCGGCGAAGCCCAAAGCACAAACGCCTCGCAGAAATCGGACAATCAGCAGCTCTTGAGCATTGACAGATCTTGATATCTCGGATGCGCACAGTGCATTTGGCGCCGCAGAATGGAGCAATTCGAAGACACCAAGTTCACTGCAGGCGCGAATGCAGATGTTGAGATTGATCCCAAACGCCGTAGCAATGATGTGGTCTTCAGGTGGCTGCACTTCATCTCTGATCGCTTGGTTGATTCTAAGAATATCCTCGCGTTGCTTTGCAGGGAGTTCCGTCCCGCGCGGCAGGGCTGATACAGTCTTCGAAAGCTCTCGCACCAGGCGGTTCAGTTGCTGGAGATCGTGTGTCGTCATGGTGATATCCTCCGTTTGTGAGTGCCTATAGACTGTTAACCGATGAGATGACTTCTTCGGAGCCTTTTGACGGCATGCTCCATGGTCCGCCTTATATCGAGTTGGACAGGATCGGTCGCCTGACTGGACGCCAAGCTGTCCAGCAAGCTTTAGGAGGCGACAATTGGTTTACTAGGTGAGCAGCGTTGAGGACTTAACGTTGGTGAGTTGGCTGATTCTTCTAGCAACATGTTCGAGTCCTGGCTATGAAGCCAGCTGCTGACGCCCTAGGGTACCATTGCTGACGCCCACGAAGCGGGCAGAATCACGGGGTGAAAAGGCTGACCTCGTCCGCCGACACCAAACACGGGTGATCGATCGCCTGGGTTCTTTTCACTCGGGAGAGAAGAGCATCGTCAGGGATAGCTGGGCTTTGGGGACCGTGATTCTGCTCGCTTGGTCTCGATAGAAGCCGGACTCGGGGAGGCGCGGCGCACCCAGAAAAGCGGTGCGTGGAGGCCGCCAACAGCCCACCGTAGCCAGGCTACGGGCGGTGCTTCTGCGCCTTCGGCTGTGCCAAGGCGAGTCGGGCCACCATTGAGCCGCGTTGGGTGCTTTCGTAATCCACTCGGTCAAGTTTGGCTTCTCGATCCGAGTGCTCGATCTCAGCGAACCTTCAACAACCCCTTGAAATTGGTCCGACCGTCATGCCATTGGACAAGGCCGAGCAGCTTGTCCTTTCTGGCTTTTCGAGGGCGTCGACCATGAGTTTCAATTGTTCCGAAATCTCGGATGATGGACCGACCAGCCAGCGGCGCGCCCGAGCGCCTCCAAGGGCGTCAATCTTGAACTCGTTTTCGTATTTAACCACTAGTTTCCGGAAACGTCGTTCAGCTTCGACTCATATATCCCAAAGGGGCCGAGAAATCTGTCTCGCTTTTCGAATCATTCCCATCAGTTGACTGACTACTCATCTCGACTCTCTGACAGTATATCTTTCCATGAACGATGGGCGTCTCAAAGGATCAGGTGCCGCCGCCGGCGACTGTACCGGAGCAAGATTCGGAACAAGGGCCAAGAACTAATGGATACAATGCCGATTCCACGTCGGTCTCGTCTGCCTCCACCGTCCACAAGGCCGACGAGGCTGTGGACGAGAAGGATGGGAAACTAGCCGCCGACGTTAGCGAGAGAGAAAAGGGGAAGGAGGAAGAGATACATGTTGATGCCGCCAGCGAGACGGAGGATCACACCAACTATCCCCATGGACTCAAGCTGGTTACGCTCGTCATCGCGCTTTCCTTGGCTGTCTTTCTCGTCGCTTTGGACCAGACCATCATTGCCACGGCCATCCCCAAAATCACCGACCACTTCAACAGTATCAACGACATCGGCTGGTATGGAAGCGCCTATTTCCTTACGTCAACGGCACTTCAGCCGAGCTTCGGGCGCGTCTACAAGGTCTTCCAGATCAAATGGGTCTTTCTCTCCGCTATTGCCGTCTTCGAACTGGGCTCGTTGATCTGCGCCGTCGCGCCGTCAAGCACTACCTTGATTGTCGGAAGAGCGGTCGCGGGCATCGGTGTGGGCGGTATCTTTTCTGGGGCTTTGGTCATCATCGCTCATTCAGGTAAGCTATGCTCAAGCCCTTGATCTTGATCTGCTTGGGTGACTAAAGCTCCTCGTCACAGTGCCTTTGATTCGCAGACCCTTGGTCTTTGGACTTTTCGGTGCCATGTGGGGGCTCGCTAGTGTTGCAGGTCCGCTCTTGGGTAAGTCCTGCTGGAAATATACCGGTCCTCCGATGCTAATCAGACCGCAGGAGGTGTCTTTACGGATAAAGTCTCGTGGAGATGGTGCTTCTACATCAAGTGAGCTTTACCCCCTCGAGTTCCCGTGTGCGTCAACTGCAGACTAACAGCCCGACTTCTTCAGCCTCCCCATCGGCGCCTTCTCCGTTGTCGTGGTCCTCTTCGTCCTTCACATCCCCCAAGACCCCAAGCTATCTGAGAAGCCCATCCTCAAGCGAGTAATGGAACTGGACCTCCTCGGCGCTGCTATTCTCATCCCCGCAATCATCATGCTGCTGCTCGCTGTGCAGTGGGGCGGCTCGACTTACGCGTGGAACAACTCCCGAATCATCGGCCTTTTCGTCGGCGCGGGTCTCATGCTCATCCTCTTCGCCGTCTCCCAGTGGCGCTTGGGCGAAGCGGCCACGATCCCTCCCCGCCTGCTCAAGCAGCGCACTCTGATGGCCGCCTGCGGCTTTGTCTTCTTCTTCGGAGCCGGCGTCTTCATCCTGATATACTACCTGCCCCTGTACCTCCAGAGCGTCAAGGGATCCTCGCCGACCGAGTCCGGCATCCAGATCCTGCCGCTCATGCTCTCCACGGTCCTCACATCCATCGTAGGCGGCATTTTGGTCACGATAATCGGCTACTACACTCCGCTCCTCATCGGCGCGTCGGCGCTCATGACCGTCGGCTACGGCCTCATAACCACCTGGACGGTCGACTCGCCTTTCCGCGAATGGTTCGGCTACCAGATCATTGCCGGTCTCGGCGCCGGCTTCGGGTTCAACCTCCCCCTCGTGGCCGTGCAGACGACTTTACCCCTGGCCGACATCCCGCAGGGCACCGTCCTGCTCATGTTCTGCCAGTCGCTGGGCGGTGCACTCTTCATTGCCGTCGGACAATCCGTCTTCTCCAACGGCCTGGTCGAGGGTGTCGTCAAGTATGCACCAGACCTGGATCCGCAGTTCCTGCTGAACACAGGCGCCACGGCCATTCGCAGCACGTTGCAGAACACAGGGAGGGAGGGTGAGCTACGGCAGGCCATCCAAGCGTACGTCTACGCGCTGAAGGACTGCTACCGAGTGTCTCTTGCCGTGTCGTGCATGGCATTCGTGGCGTCGTGCTTCCTGGAGTGGAAGAGCGTGAAGAAGGCAAAGCAAGGAGGCGGCGGAGAGGCTATCCCGGTCATGGCCTAAGCGGTCAGGTCTTCTTCCGTACATGTACTGTACTACTGACGGGATCTCAGTTCTCAACTTCTCGACTCCTCCACCTGTTGAGTTCTTTCGGACTTTAGCCTTCTAGACATATGGTTTCTGTACGGCAAGAAGGGTCACAAAATACAAAAATACAGAATACAGTTTCCTTTGGCCACTCTTGACCCTGAATCCAATGGACAGACGTCGGTAGGGAT
This sequence comes from Phialophora macrospora, assembly GCA_000835435.1. Lineage (NCBI taxonomy): Eukaryota > Fungi > Ascomycota > Eurotiomycetes > Chaetothyriales > Herpotrichiellaceae > Phialophora > Phialophora macrospora. The sequence goes on along the minus strand of KN846956.1, from coordinate 2,197,059 downwards.
GATCAAGATTGGATTCAAGATGAACAGGCGTCCTACGGATCATTAACCCTTAATCCACACAAGTAGAAGTCGACAAGGATGCTTCAGCTTCAATTCAACATTCTGCAGGCGTCGATCGACACGAGGAGGACTCTCCCGCGGATGAGAAAGGCCCTCAAGCCATCTCGACCTCCATTATCTCCATACGCAAGTTGGCTCTTGTACGTAAAGCTCCGGGACAGGTTGAGCCCGGCAACAGACATCGGCCAACCTCTTCCAATGCTGGAAGAAACGGGCAGTACAAAATGTAGATACGGATTGCCGAGTCATCGTCACTTTTGAGAGACACAACAAACATGTGTGTCGAGGCTCGTGACTTCGTTTTCTCCTCCCCTTCGACGCCCCGCCGCTGCAAACAGTCCTGCTCCAGAAACTCGATGTCTCCTGACGGGAGCGGTCCTGAGGCCAATGTCTCGTGTAAATCCTGGTTGATGACCTGGCCCCTCAGGTGTGGGAACGTGTGCCCCGCGAGCTGACATTGGTCGCCTAGTCCACCGCCGACGTCGACGAAAGATGATGGTGCTCTCGTCGAAGGGATACACGCTCAGCCAGGTAATGTCGCTAACCAGTGAACAAACAGTGTATGTTGGGAATGAGAACCCAGCAGGTTGGGAAGTGGGGCCCATCAGAGAAACGCCACGGTAAACGAGGAGAAAGGGTATCGTATGGTATATGCCTATGTACGTACATATCCAGGGACGTCGATGACCACCTTCTGCATATGTCGTCGAGGCCCTTCCTTCGGGTTCCCGTGCTTGGCTTCTAGTCCCCCTGAAAGGACAGTCCACCCTTATATGCCAATGGCCCGAGAAAGGGCTACGAAGGGTAATAACCAAGCTCATATTCGGTCGATGTTTCCAAGGTGTGGATCGGGATGCCGGCAATCTTGAGGCGTTCCAGCTCCTTCTTCTTCATTTCCTCTTGCATCTGTTCGCTCAACCGTCAGTTTGTGCTTGCTTCACACGCATTGCTGCTGCCGCTACGGCCTTGCATACCTGGAGCCTCCTGCCTGCGGCGGCGCTCGCTTCCCTTGGACCTGTTATCTTCCATTCAGGCAAGCCTTCCCGTCGGCCGAGCTCCTTCAGCGTCTTGGCCTCGACGAGGCTATAGTCGCCGTCCGCCCGATTAAAGTTGAACGGTTCCTTCAGCGAGACCGGCGGGTTGGTGATGATGCGGACTTCGCGTAGCAGGTTCTTCGAATGCGAGTGCAGCATGAACGGATGCAGGAAGTACACGTCGCCTACCTGGCCGGCTGCCTCGTGGAAGGACTCGTCACGGCAGAGATTGGGGTCACGCACCCATGTGTTCCATAGCTTGAGGCGCTCCGGGAAGGTCTTTGGGATCTCGGACGTGTCGCGCGCGCTAAGGTATGGCGTCGCCCCTTGTGGGAGCTCATACTGGATCAAGACGAAATTCCGGTGTAAGTGGCACTGATATCTTCCGCAGCGAGGGGACTTGGCTTCGTCCAGAAAAGGACCTTACCAGTTTTTGGGCCACCAGCTTGATTCCGTCGGTGCAGATGGCCGTCCCGCCGCCTTTGGGCTTGATATCCGAGAACAGTGGAATCACCAACAGGGCCTGCTCGGGCGAGTCGAGGTAATGGGTAAACCAATCGCCGTCGCAGTGCCAGCCCTCCAACGCTCTGAAGTCAATCTCGTCCGTCGGCTTGAATTCGGGTTGCCCTAGATTCGGGATCCAGCCGTCTTTCCAGTTCTTGCACCTGTATTTCAGAAACGACGAGAGTCAACGGGATGATTCATTTTGTGCACCGATTTTCCCCGTCCTGAGTAGAAGAAGACACACCCATCGGACGTCAAACAACCAAGGGGAGGCTTTGATGCCGTACATACCAGTCTGCAACGCGATCTTCACCGCCCACCAACTCACACATGGCGGCATAGGCCTTGGGTGCGTGCTCCTTGATCGAAACGACAGTATGGCCTGGCATGTTGATCTTCTCGGTCGGCCACGTCGACTTGTCGTTGGGATCGGCCCCAAGTCGGGTCCAGAACGAGCTCGTCCATCTATCGGCAAACTCGCGAGAGAAGCAGTTCTCGATCTTGATGAAGCCATGTTCCATCCAGTGCTGCTTCTGCTCCTCCGTCAACTTGTAGTCGCTCCATTCTTGTATCTTACCCGGCATGTTGCTTTGCTTTGCCCTTCTCTGCTCTGTTCCGTTTGAGAGGTCGTGTCGAGTGCTGGAAAAACGACGCTCTCTACCTGTCTGCGGATCAGTGCTAGGGGTTTCGCGTTTTTACATCAAATGCATTGGTTTTAGGGGACACAAGCTATAAGTCGTGCTGAATCAGGAATCAGCGAACCGAGCATCCGAAGTGATAAGGACTGCACCGCAAAGTGTGCGACGCGCTTTGTGAGGCTCGTGCTGGTGCATTAGTCCGTCGAGGTTATTAGCCTAAAAGGAGGCTAAAGACCAGTGCGATGGATGGACAACAACACCCCCCCCCCTCCAAAACAGCTGAGACGAGGAAGCAGGTCAGATACATAGAGCAGTAGCCTAACGGAGAATCAGTCCTGGTTGCGTCTTCCCCGCAGCCGGAGATCTCTCCAGGCGGACTTGAGACCTGGAGCTTGTCCTGGAGGCCTCGAAGGTGAACACATTTAGGATAAGGTTCAGACGTTGAGATACTTGTAGTAGCTCGATCATAATTTAGCCGAGAACTGTCGTCGTAAATTCGATCGGGGAACCTTCACCCCGTCCGAATGCTGGAGCTCGGCATTATACGGCGCGTGTATCTGTCCAGAACACAGCGCTGCTTCGAAAGACGGCGATAGGTAGGGTATGCTGGTAGCCTTGGAGCTGACAGGGAACAATGAACACGGGCTTCGGATATAGATTTAGAGATTCACGATGAACAATGCCCACACACATCAAAGAGCAGCAGCTCCTCCACAACCATCCTCTGATTCCTCTCACCCCGTCACAACCGTCTCTCCCAGCGACAACATCCACCATCCGTGGTGCCTTGCCCGCACTCCCAGTAACTTACTCTTGGCGTGCCTCGTCGATGAGTTCCTTCCGCGGAACATTGGCATCATCACCGTCGAAGGGCCCTTGGTCTCCACGAAATAGAGGTGGGTGATGGCGATCTCGGCCGAAATGGTGATATAGATGGAGTGTGACTTCCGGCTCGAAGGCTCGTGACTGACGGGTTTGTAGTGTAGGCCGTGGCCACCGAGGCGCGGGGTGCATCGTTCTCGCAACGAACGCCGGAAACAACAGAACCATACATACCGTATTGATTGGAGACGGGAGCGAGGGCCTTGCACGTGTGCAAGCATGCACTCCCCTTTGCGCGGAGGCAGAAGGGGAGGATCTCGACCGGATAGGCGACCGTCAGTCCGGGCCATGCAAGCTCGCCGCGCCGTTGAACGTTAAGATCATCCCCATCAGGGCTTTCCCCACGCTGGCTGACCTTTTTGGAGTATCCGCGGCGTGGCAGCCGGTCCAGACGGAAAAACCAAGCAGCATGCCCACTCCGGCTGCGAGGAGGAGTGACTTTTGCCTAACTCGGTCGACGAGGACTGCCGCGCTGAGAGTCCTGAGGAACGACCAGATCGAGAGCCCGCCGTTGATGACGCATTGGTCATACGAGCATATGACGTCGATTGTTGTCAGGATGCTGTGCAGGTAATCGCCGAAGAGACTGTCGCCGGAGGATTGCGAGAAGCACGTCGAGAGTGCTTTTAGAGCCTGTCTTTTGCGGTCGCCCGGCGTCTCGAAGAATACGACCAACGGATTAGTCTTTTAGGTATCCAGCCCTGTGGTATTTGACCAGGATGGCAAGTGCTTCGTCGTGACAGTCTGTAAACAAAAGCCAGCGCGACGACTCCGGCAGGAACCAGATGAGCAGCAGTTGGATGCCTAGCATGAGGACTTGGAGGCTGTTCGCAACGATCCACCCGGTGTTGGAGGCATGTTTGACGGTTCCAAGGATGATCCAAGCGGCCACGATTGCCTCCACCCGCTTAAAATGTCGTTGCGGCCGCGCAGTAGCAGTGGATTGTGCATCGCAATTCCCTTGCTTAGGAATGAGGAGGGGATGATGCGCATTGCTGGGCAATGTGTTCTCCGTCACCCGCGTAGTGGAAAACGAGACTGAAGCTTGGACGGTGAGCCGTCTTGCAAGCACAGTCGAACGAGGTGATGACGGAGCCGTGCAGTCGGCTCTATAGTCTTCCAGCACAAGATGGCCGCGAACCAGAGGATATGGCGGAGCTCGGTGAACACGCGGATGGGGAGGAGGTCATGCTGATATGAATTGCGAATAAGTGGACGTGAAGCTGCGCAGTCGAACTCCTGGAAATCTGAGTCCACTGGACCAATTGCTGCAGCAATTTCACACCGTGAGTAACACTCAGTGTCGGTGTCTGCATAGTGTTTGGCCTCTTGTGTAGAACGTGGTTAGAGGATAACACTGGTCGATCTCCTAGCCACTCTTATATCCAAAATACCTTGGACATGTCGACGACATGGCCCCGATGTTACACGAGGTGATAATCGTATGCCTTGTCGCCCGAAATTTTGATTGATTTCTGATGACAACCTGATCCTTCAAGCCCCGGCGGTCAACTTGCCCAAAAACAAAGAATACGATCGGATCGTTTCGCCGGGAATAAACTCGGCTGGAATATGCTTTCTTCCATCAGCGCTGTATGAAGGTCGAGTGTCCAGGCGTAGAATTTGGCAATCAAGAAGACAATTTTGTCCATTAAATGCAACTCCCACAACTTGACTAGCCGAAGGTAGGTCCGTTAGGTCTTCCAAAGAAACCAACATCTCGCCCTCGGGGCCCTGCAGATACGTCATCCCCATCCTATGGGCCAGTCGACAGCCAACACCACAATGCGAAAGAATATTCAATCTATGTCCGTTGCGGTATTCTTACTCCTGGATGTATAGACGTTCGCCATGTAAGCCTCAGCTTTAGAAGCAAATCGACATCGGCGGATAGCTTCTCCGTAGGTGTTGATGTCGAGCGTCCCTCGAGAGCAGCATGGTTGATCTGCTTCATATGCCTATTGTGGTTATACGCAGTCTTCATGACGGGAATGGAGGATCGAGAATCTCGGGAGTCGGCAATCGCTGTTGATAAGCTCATCCTTGTGTCGACGGTCATCGCGCGCCGATATGTCTTTGGGAGAGCAGGAGGGCATGGAATGCACTCGTAACGTTCAGGCAGTGCGGCATTGGTTTCCACGCTTGTTACGGTAGTGACAGCTGGTGGTTCCCCTGCATTAGTGGGTGAGACACGCAGATTCAGCTGAAGCTTCAGGACTATAACTTACTGCAGTACATAGCTTCGTTGCTGATGCATCGCCTTTGATCCCACCGAATCGGGTGCTCGAGCACTCGAGTGGACAAGTTTGGCATGGTGATTCTCTTGTATGCATGCAAACAAGAACCGTGTCATTCAGCATGCCACACGCCCATTCTTGAAGATTGTCAGGAGAGGCACGAGCCAATGGCCAAGAACCGAACCGCGGTGGTACAGGGAACAGTTCGTAAAGTCGGCAGGCGCGGGGTAAGGAAATGCTCAGCACCAACACACCGCTTCGAAAATATCGGCCGTCATTGTCTTGGCCATCGTGGTACAAACGCGAAGGATTGACTTCAAGCTGACCGCAGAGTGCATACTGCATGCTGCAGACGATACTTTCTCAGGCTTCCTCTCACCACCGAGAAGAATCAGCTCACCGATAGCCGAGTCACAGCGTCTGGGAAAGCACTTGATATCTTCTCTTCGCCGACAGAAACAACACTTGGTTCTTGTTCTTGTTCTCGTTCTCCCTGTTGTTCTTTCCTCGTTCTTCTCTTCGCCCACGGTCCCCATCTGACGACTGTTCGTGACCAAAGCCGCTGTGATGGCCCCTGTCGCCGCTGTCCTTTGCGGCCGAGAGCCGAAAACAGCGACCTTCATCGTCAAAAATCTTGCCCCAAAGATTGAAGGTTCGTCTTTTTATTCCGTCCCCAAGCAAGGCCCCGAATTGACGGGAGGCGGTCAGTCGTCCACGTGTGCACCACTCGAGACACGGCCGTCTCGGAAATTCCGGCTTTGCTTCGAGGAGAAACGGCCGCGCCTTCGTCAGGCTTGGGGGCCAATGCAGAAGGAAGCGCTCGAAGTGATGTTTCTCTCATCATCATCGGCGGAGGCTACTCCAAGGATGACGTCCAAGCGATCAAGGAAGCCGCAGACGCGGTCAAGCCACTGCCGTTGTTCTGGGCGGATATCAGCAAGACGGCTGGATCTGGCCCTCCGGCGCCGGACATGATCAAGAAAAGAATCATCGATAGCATAGAGAAGGAGGAGAGCGCGGATGGGGAATGGGCTCCTGGTATCTACATGTACTGAAGGCGGGGAACGAAACCGGGGCCAGAGCAGCACGTAATGTGCTCCTGAAGGACATGGTGAGGTGAAGTCGACAGATGCAACAACCATGGACCATTCTCAAGTGTTGCAGAGTGCAGGGTCGAGAAGCATCTCCATTTTACCTTGTCCTATAACTGGACCACTTCTATGTTCGTGGTGATATTGCCTCTGGTGGCCCGTGAATACGGGCACACTTCTTTTGCCTTTTCGATCACCTTTTCCAAGTCCTTCTTGTTCAGCCTGCAGAAACAAACATCGATTAACTCTCCATTGCCTTGGACGCTTGTCGTGCGGACACCTACCCTTTTACGCTGACCTTCATCTCGACTCGAATCCCCATGTCCAGCTTCTTCATATCTCCTACCAGATGCACGGTCGTGTCCACAACACTGTCCTCCTTCTTCTCAGGCATCTGAACCTTGAGGCTAATGGCTGAGGCGTTCATGGCGGATTGAAAGCATGCACCATATCCCGCGGCAAACAGCTCTTCGGGGTTTGTTTTGCCCTTGTCCCCCGGCCCGCCTAGAGCTTTGGCCATGGTAAGGTCGACATTCAAATCATCGCCCTCAACGTGACCGGTGCGGGCGCCGACGACTTTGGCGTGGGCGGAATAGAGGACCGGGGCAGTGTCGGTGTTGAGAAGCCTGAGCGAGGTTCGAATCGGGTGAATCTGGGTGCTTCGAGGAATAGCTCGCAGGGGAGCTCGACGCACAGACGCGTAAAGGGCGCGGATGGTCGCCATGTCATCAACTTCTGTTTAGCAATCCGACGAGATTACACGCGTGATGCAGAGACAACGTGGACAGGCTACCTTTGAGAGATTCAACACTGTACCTGGAGTTGAACCCTGCAAGATCTCTGCATCAATCCGTATTCGATTACGTGGTAGACTTTTCGAGACACGGTCAGAACTGTTTTGATTTGCGTCATGACTTCTTTTCCCGGTATGTCAACTTTCTGGATCACAACAAGGATTCGGCATGGCTGTGCAGGTGCTATTTTGCGCGCAAAGGCCGTCTGCTGGAGTGCGAACGCCTCAACTGTCAAGACGTCGCAAGTGGACAGTCTCCTTGAACGTCTGAGGCTCACTGGAGAGGAAAAAGTACATCGCAGACGCGCGACACGTGGCCGAGGATTCGAGATTGCGTGCCACAAGTCCCGCGATGATTTGCAGATGTCGTCCGCCCTCAGAAGTCACCCCGGACCGCAAGTAACCGATTGTAAGGGCTCTTGATAGGAACAGCAGTTGCTGCAAGGGCCGTCGGACTCATGGGGTGGGTGATGGAGCAGGATCTTTGGTCGTGACGAGTAAGAGACTTCTTCATGCATGGTACTTCGGCGGCTACTGCCGCTACTGCAGCCAAGGGAACTGCAGGTCATGGATTCAGAGCGGAGTAGCATTCGCAGTTGCGTGCAGAGAACCTCCACAGGTCGCTGTCGTGGCATGCGGGAGTCGGTGCCAGCTGTAAGGTACGTACTGGAGCGAGTTATCGGGGGGCGGGGTTGTTGGAGCGAGATACATAACGACTTTTTGAAGTGCGTGCATGGCCCTTTGGTTTACCCACTTGCCCAGTGCCGCGCAGCGCGTTATTGTTCCCTTGGAACCCGGCGACGACCGGCAGCGATGCAGGACAGTCGTTATCTGACCGGTGTAAGCAATTACCAGTCCTCGCAGGTGTGCTGATGTGTTCGCAGCACGCTCAATACCCCGAGAATAATGGCTCATTGACCCGTCCCAAAAGTTCCGCCAAGTCAGCTTCTTTGAGCCCGGCATGAGGGCACTCGGCAGTTTTCCAGCGCCGCGGACACCTTGGGAAGACTCATGGATGACTTCGGAATCACTGTTTGGGTCTGGCGCCTCAGACGGGCCTATCGCTGGCAACAATGGCAGACGCTCCCTAGCCCCAAATTGCAGGAGCTTGCCAGGGTCCTCCGCGGGTGTAACCACCGAATGGAGACGCATTCACGTTCGCTTGTCTCGACTCTGACTCGAGAGGATGTGGCCCACTGTGTCGGGCGCAGCTAGAAGCAAAAGGAGCTAAGCCGCCGCCTCACCCGTCCCGCTTGATTGGAGGCCGACGCTGTGTCACGATTGGATGCTTTGTATGACGATCTTACGCTTCCGAAGAAATGCTTTGGGCTGCTGTGATCGACGCGGAAGAAGTGTGAGACGGGAAGAACGAGACTATCTGGCCCCCGAGCAAAAGAAGGGTGAGATGAACTCAAGCCTGACGAGAACGAGAGAGAACACGGCGGGCTGGTCGAGATGTTGTCAAGCCCATGCAATTTCGGGACGGACCATGATCGATTTATCGATAGGCTGACGATATGATACCACAATCGATAGAGGCGAGCCTTTTGAGCGATAAACAATGCTCTGTATTTCGTAGAGTACATACTAGACTTGCGTCCTTCTCTTTCTATAGATCTCAATGTTTGTGACATGAGCGAGGCCTGGGACAGTAGCCAGTGCCTCCAAAAGTAGTACAGAAATGGCTTGAATAGCAATCCGTGACCCAGTGACATAGGAAAATGCTTGAGCGACAGCTTTGCCATACTCTCCAAGAGTTATGATCAACCATGACCATATCCATATAACAACTCCATTGTAACCCATGAAACTCCTTCCGCTTGGTATCAGGTTCCCCGGTGCAAAACCATTCGTGCAGACGTGTGCGCTTAGATGTTCAGTGCTTGTCTCGGCCGGGATCATCTCCATCTGTTGTGGCTCATGCCAGATGATCGAAGCGGCTCGTCGCGTGTGATGGTGTTATGGTGGATGACAACGACCTCGCGTTTGATGGGGTTGCGAGGCTCCTTCCGCTCTGGTCGTTCTCGTCGCGAGTCGTGGTAGATTCTCTCACCGGCGCTGCTGGAGCCAGATGAGCTGTGATACTGTGCAGGCATCTTGTTGGTGGGTGGTTGGACGGTCTGAGTAAGGGAGTATTTGGCTGCTGTTTGTATGCTTCTCGGCCGCGTTGTCGAAGTAACTGAGGTCACTCCAGCAACAGTGTAGACTTGAGTATTTGTGCTGTCGGCGGGGGGTGGAAGTGTTGTATGGTTGCAGCAAGGTGGGAATGCTCAAAGTTTTGCCTGATGGAAAGTCTGGAAGGGTGGTTTTGGGTATTTGGGTATTTTGTGGCGATGTTCTAAAAGTGGTGACACTTGATGGAGGTGGGGGCGAGTTCCAAGGATGTTGCTAGGAGTTAAGGGGGAATGGGTTGCGCTGAAGGAATCTGATGGAGGGCCTGTGGCGTCGCAGAACTGGTTGTCAAAGTGATGACAGAGAAAACTGATCGAGAAGGAGTCGGGTGTCTTATATGAAGTGAATCAATGCGATGGAGTCATAATAGAGGAATCAGCCAGGCCTATTGAGACACTGAAGCCTGGTGAAAATGGGGTTCGCATCAGGCAGACTCCCGAATTGGTATCTAGCATCAGGCAACGAGAGCTAAGCCTTGCTTGCCAGTAGTGACTTGGATGACGAGGACAGGGCCTTCGGATAATAACGTCGCAGCAATAGCCAGCAGAACGGTGCTTGAGAGACGGCAGCATCCGCAGCAAGGCGAGGGGTACGAGTACACTTGCGAGCAGGTGCAGGTGTGGATGCTAAAGGGGGTAGGCGAGGGTGGGAAAGAAGGCTGTGAACCCGTGGTAGGCTGTGGAGTCGTGGGTTTGCACTGGCAGGTGAACAGAATTGTCAAACAGACCAACGCCCAGTGGAGGATCAGGCAGCACCGTCGTCACGCTTGGAGCTCGTGTCCAGCAAGATTGACCGGGCTACGGGAAGCTCTATGGGTGGATTGATTGGGCAGCCATTTTCAACTGTCTTTGCTTCGGAAAAGGGTTAAGATGAGAGAGGATGAGACACATTGGCAACCGGGGGGACCGACAACAACCGCCAGGGCTCTGATGACGTTGCGTGGAATGCAAACGAGGGAGGGCGCATTCGGATTTGGCTAGCCATCAGTCCTCGCATGCCACCAACCAGCGCGCAGCCGAAGGTCTCGCTGTCAACAGAGCCGGGAAGGAAGAACTGCAGGGCCGGGCTAAGCTGCAGGCGAGTGGCTCTTAACTGGAAGGGGCAGGGGATTTGCGGGTTTAGGCGCGGCTTGGGCCTGCAGCAATTCAGCTGTCGAGGGCCTCCCGTCGAATGCCCATCATATTCAGGCCTATCCAGTGCATCTTGTTCCTGCAGATGCGGCAAAAATCAAAGCAAAGTGCCCACTCCCTCTGTTGCGCGTGATTGCGCCTGAACATGAAAAGGTGCCTCGTACTTTTCGTACCCTGTCGCTGTGGCTTTTGGGTTTTTGCCACCGTAGCATTGACAACCCGAGCACAGTCGACCAGTCTCTGCTGATACGAATCCTCCCTCGGCTCCCAGAAGCGCTCACTTCGAACTCCAGGGGAATTGCTCAGGTGATCACAGCCCATGGGCACAGCACTGGCGCCTCTTTTTGAAACCGGCGCGCTTCAGGGTCACCATTGGATCCGACAACCTCAAACGGGCTCGAGAGGGCCACCTACCTGAAGCGGCCAGTGGAGGTACTGTTCCATCACCTATCTATGTACAGAACCATTGATCGAGCCTTGGCTGATCCTGTTTAAACTAGCTAGTCATGTTCCGCCGAGCCTCATTCGTCTCGTCTACCATGTTGAGGCGTCTCAGCCCCCGACCGTGGAAGGAATTCGCCGGCGCCACATCTGACTGCCTGCGCCACAGGTTCGTCCCGCATCGGTCGTCTCGATCATTCTGGTCGTTCGTTCATTCCAACTTGAACAATTGGGGTCCATTTGGCCTTGCATCGTCAAAATTAGGATTGCAGGATCATACACGTCCACTACCGGTGACTTTCGAGTCAGCAATCCTATTGTTACGAGGACACAGTACTACCGCTGATTCCCTGGTGAAGCAGGTGGGCGTCTTCGCCGCCCAATTGTGGATTCTGATCCGCTGTAACATACGGAGTAGCTTAAGCTCCTCGCCCGACGAGCGAGACTCAAGCAATTTTCCGCTCAGACAATCCAGTGCTCATTCATGTCGATCGCCGTACGTTTCCGCTCAAGGTGAGGCGGAAGTGTCATGAGTCGGGCGCAGACCACCGGAACCCTCACTTCGTAATAGCTAGAGCATGCAACAGCCACGTGCTCAGGAGAGGCGCTTCGCCATCGCCACCCACAATATCTGTGTGGGATTTGCCCGGAGCAGAGCTACGAAGCCTCTGTACTTTCTGCCCCGACATGCGCAGCTGCTAGGGCGATGAAGTCAGTTTGTGCCCAACGAGAGTGCCGATCATCTCGGCTGGGACTAAGACACCAAAAAATGTACCATGGACCTCCGCCTGGGCTATCACTTCCTTTCCGAGGCCTTGATGGAGGGCACGAAGAGTGTTGCAACTGGCAGCTTTCGGCCATATGGTAGACGGCTCCGCTGGCCTTGCAAGTGTATGCAACGACCGGCCTCTCATCCGTCATCATGCATGCAGCACTCCTGAGTTAACCCGGGCTTGCAACAGAGCGCCTGGATGGTGGCGAGCTTGACCTCCACGTCTTTTTGTTATTCTCATGCCGAGCTCTCTGTTGGTGCTGTCGCTGACCTCCTAGACTCCAGCATCACTACCCGGAACTACTGACCAAGCGTCAAGGTCAGCTTCGACCAGGCTTATGGTTTCTTTCTAGCCGTTCTCGATCCCTAGGCTTCCAGTAAATGATGCCGGGCGATCCGAGGTCGACGGCCCGTGAAGATTGAGCGAGACGCTGCCCAACACGTCTTAAGCGATGATCCTCACAGACATGAGATGACGTCGACCGGTGTACTTGTACGCGGAATATGGTGGCATTCGACAGGGAGAACCTGGCAGCTGTCCTGGGCAAGACGACCCACGAAACTGCAGGCGCCATGCGGCGTCTCTGTTAAGGCGCGGGAAGACCGGCGTTCATTAGTGGCTCTCCTTTTGCCCGCTTTGGCGATTGAGGTAAGAGGAGTACATGCCGAGCTTTAAGCAAGGTGAGGCGTGGTGCGGACAGCATGAGCCCGTTCCCCTCGGCTTTGTGCCTACTTCAGTGATTCTGGCGTGCTCCCCCTTCTGTAAGTTCAGGGTCAGAGGACGCCAATGTACGTCATGCTCACTGCGTCTATGGAAATCACGGCTCGTGTTTTGTGAAGCCCTTCTGTCGTCTCAGCCTGTATGGGGTTGCAAAAGATTGTATGTCGCACGGTCGGGCCAGATCGACCACTTTCTGAATGAAGATACTCTCATGTCCCGTCTATGGCTACTAACAGCTGGGGCTCACCGGGGAGGGCTGCTGAGTGTTGTTTGGGGATTGGAGGAGACCAAATCTCACACCCAGAAATTGGGTCCATGGAGCCACAGCAGCGTACACTCGGCTATGTGTATCCATGGGTACAATTGAATCTCTCTTCCGGTGGCAACCTAAAACCATACAACTCATGTTTACTGGACCGAAGAGCTCGATTATTCAACGTGGGTTCTTGATGATATGTTGTATTGTTTCGGTACCTCGTACGTTGGATAGATATGGGGTCAGCATCGGGCGCATTGGTTGCCAATAAACGTTGCTTGCTCATCCTGGCTGGTCTACTCAGGAGTCAAATGGCTTACATGGATACCGTTTCGAAGACAAGACGTTGACGTCTGAAACCATTGCATGCGATGAGCCGGACATTGGTCAAACATAAGTATTATTTTTAATGTGAAGTTATGACCACAGCACTAATGAAACATATCAATCCTATCACAAGACGCCGCAAATGTTTTGCCGTATCCCTAGGGTAATATTGCCCATATCGCCCTCCCTCTGTCTGAGCCGACATGTGTTTGGGTTTGCGATCTACTTCCCCGGCGATATCATTCACAAAAAAGCCACCATACCAAGAAAAAGGCTGCCCAACATTCCAGTGGCGGGTACTGTGTATCCGACTGCACCATTACCAGCAGCACCTGTCGCAGAGGTAGAAGCGCTGCTTGCAGCCGAAGAGGCAGCCGAGGATGCGGATGACGCGAGGCTGCTGGCCGCACCTGATGCTGAGGTCAAGAAGGAGGAAGCCGCCGAGGTGGCGCTGTTCACAACACTGTTTTCTGCGGAGGTGGCACTGGAGAGAATGCCGCTGATTCGGCTGGAGAGGCTGCTTTGGTCCGCACCTGTCGCTGTCGCGGCCACTGATGACAGGCTGGCAACCTCGGAAGAGGCCGACGCCGAGATCGAAGAGACTTGAGACTCGACGGATGAGATCAACGAGTTGACGCCCGACGGTACGCTCGTGCCGAGCGAGGACGCCAACGACTCTGCCGATGAGATGGCTGAATTGACGTCTGAGGTTGCACTTCCAAAGTCAAAGTCGGTATTGCTAGCAATGGAGGAAGCGAGGGAGGTTGCTGCTGAGACGATGGAGCTGGGGTCGACTTGAGCAGCGGCGCTGACGGCGAAAGCCAGCACGATGGACTTGGAGAAATGCATTTCGAAGGATTGTTCGAGGTACGGAGGAAACGCGACGGGCTCGTTCTGTTGGCAGGGTCTGGGTAGCTCGGGGTTGTGTTGACGTTGAAAGAAGTGACCCTGAAGGCAGGTTACGTACAGCTATATATACGGCGTCCATCCTCAGATGACGTTTTGCAGGATGTTGTGGAACAGCACGAATGAGCCACCATCACACGTTTGTCGCCCAGCCCCGTGTGGGCCGGTGCAGCCTTGCATAAAAAGGTTGGCCTTCTCCATGTGCAGATCGCCGGCTGTGCGCATTGAGATTGGCCAGCAGAGGAGCGATTTGGGAGTTCTCGATGCATGTTTCGCACCACCGCCACCACGTCATCTCGCCACATTCGACACGCCGGCCACGCAAGCCTTTCCTGTTCCTCGCGCCACTGTTCTGCTTGGGGCAACGCGGTCTCGGGCACACGGGAACAAGCCAAGCGTTCATGCCTGGGAGTGTGTACTTGTACTGGGTACCACAGTCGAGTACCTCGTAGGTTACGTGGTAACTGTCCTACGAGTCCTGATGGCCATAGCAGCGGAAGTGTGCGGAGATCAAAATCATGAAGACGGAAGCTTGATATCCGCGTGTGGCACGACAACTAGATGTTGGACAATAGGCATCCACACGGGTGAAGACTTCCTTGCTTTCTGCGCTGGAGGTCTTCCCACCTTGAGGTCTTCTGCCTTGGCCATGGCGTCAGGCCCAGCGCCAATGATGGTCGATGTGGTCACACTCCGCTTTATGTCCCCGCAGTGATGGTGGTCGAGGTCAAGATCAGGATGCGAGTAGTACACTTCATATATGCTGTGTATATTCGGTTAGTTTGCTTATATCAATGTCATCATTTCTCATGCCATGGTCGGTTGAGTGGTGCCAATCACATCCTTGTACCCAGGGTTTAACACTGATCGATCTGCGGGCGCTGAGTAATACCTGGCCGCCGAGACCGTGAACGCAGAGAATTCGGTGTATGCGTGTCTTGGGGACTCCTCGAGGAGCTTGCGACCTCACCGTTATTTACAGTAAGTTTTCCTACGCCGGCTTACACCACTCTTTCAAGGTCACCTAGAAGGATGTTGCGGGCACGTCGACGCAAATGAGGCCTTGACAGTTGTCCAGGAACCTATCAGCGGGCGCAAGCTTGCAGGATCAAGAGCCGATCAAGGGATGTCCGGGAGAACAACCATTCTGTGGCAGATCGTCCAGAGCACTGCAGCTCAACAACCATGAACGGCCGTCCACGCCGTCTTACTCCGAGCTTCAACGGATCGTGAACCTCCTCATGGCAATGTCGCCGCTCGGGCCAAAGCAACATATGCGACCGCATCAACAACAACATTCCAGCGCTGTGTGTCAACAAAGGCAGCTGGTGTTCAAAAAGCGGTAACGCCGTCCGTCAAGGTTAATCCTTCCAGTAGATGATGACGGAAGGTGCCTCGGTTTGGTGAGATCAAAGTCACAATATCTCGTTGACAGTGAGGTTGGTCTTCAGGCTGCAGGCAGACCAACGGACTGCGAGTCCTATCTGGTTATATGTCCGCCATGATGCCGGCGAAGCCCCGGATCACCGGCGGCGTCATTGGATCATTCGATTCGGTCGGAAGCCGCTGACTAACAAATCACTGCACGAGTGGCTATATCCGCCCGCGGGGCTATGCCCAAACAGCAGAAAAGTCAGCGCTAGTATGATTGGATCAAGGGGCAGATCCAGAACCGAAGGATCGAGCAGTCTTCGAGAATCCCTTTCTTCGAAAGCTTCAATCGAGGTCTCGAGAAGAAACGGATGCCCCGCCGCTGCGAACTGCTGGGCCAAACCAGCCGGGACGTTCAGGCATCGGCCGCGACGTCAACAACTGATCCATCCCATATTCTTGCACAGCTTGAGATCGCGGCCGACCGGAGCTGCCGATCGCCATTTGAAACCGGGCGCGCGGTGTGCCCGCACCATTTCCTGGGAGCCTTTCTTTTCCAGGCCTCGCCCCAAGCTTCGTCCCTCTCCCAGCGAGACAAGCTTCATCTCCCGTTTTTCATCTCCCGCCAAAGATTGGCAGATTTAAGACCCCGCGTATCGTCCCAGTATTGCTCTTCCCGTCGACCACCAAGAGTGATCGAATGGCGCTGTTGTAGCTCCTCTCGCCATGATACACCCCCAAGTCGCGATACCTGCCCACCGGCGATGAAGTAATCAGCCCTATCAGGCCCATGGGTGCTCAGGATTCCATGAATCGTGTCCGACGGCTGCATCGTCGAGACGGTCTGCCACAAGCCAAGGGCCAGCATGATGCACCCTCGATCGAAAAGTCGGCGGCGAAGGCAAAGCTCATTATTACGCCGCTGGACTCCTACCGCCGAGAAGTCTTCGCGTCCTATCCGTCACAAGGTGGAGATTTGTCGAGGGAGAGCGTGGACGAGTGTAAGCATATGCACCCCAGCATCTTGAGGGTGGGACTGACGGCCTGCCAGATATTTCCATATACCGCAAGGAAGAGCTATGTCTCAAGATCATGCCCGACGTCGACCATCCAGCCATATCCGTCGTCTTTCCAATGTCCATGCAAGACCCCGACCTTTTCAAATGCCTCCTGGTGGGAGCCCAGAGTCTACATGACTGGCGTCGCGATCCTTTCCATGTCAACCGTTCCCACGAGATGCTCAAATTGCAGAACGACGCCATCCTGTCGGTGCGCAAGCGGTTGAGCGCACCCCAGGCCCACCTCGACGATGGTGTTCTGATCGCCATCACCCACCTCATGGTGGCCGATGTAAGTCAGCTCCTGCCACCACCCCGGCGCAAGTCTAAGCCTGACTCCGCAAGTTATGTCGCAGGGATCTGCTGTCGCTCAAAGCGCATCTGAAAGGCGCCAGACAGATCATGAGCCTACGGGGGGGTCTGAGCAATTCGCCAGCTCATCTGGCCGTGCGAGCCATCGTCACCATGTGAGTCTTGCTACTGCGGCACACACCTTGTCAGTCGAGGCTGACGTCTAAGCAGGGTCGAATTCTATATTGCGCTTGGCCAATACCTTTACATCAGTCCACCCGATGCGGCCTCGATCCCCAAGAGGCAGATCGAATTCGTCCAACATCCCTTTCCGCCTGACATTTGCCGCGACGTCGCCAAGCTTCCGATCGGTCTGGCGGAAGTGGCATTAACCGGACACCTGAGTGTGCAGTGCATAAAGCTGCTGACCGAGGTTGCATCCTGGGCGCCCTTGGTGGATGGTGCCACGACGTCCACCGAGCAAGCCGTAAATTCGCAGGACCGGTACTGCCGCCTCTTCGCCGAGCCGAGGGAGTGCTCACGCAATGCCATTATGCTTCTACTTGACCTCAGGCGATCAGGGTTACCACCAGGCTTGGAGCACGTCATTTGTCTAGGTCTCGCCATTGCCGTCCGCCATGTCAGTGGCGAGAACCGCACGAACATATTCGACACGACATCGCTCGCAGCGTTGACCAAGGGTGCAAAGGCCATCGACAGCCCCTCGGTAGCGGACTCGGAAGTCATCATCTGGATCTCTTTGCTCGTCAACTGGCGTACTCAATCTGCCAAGCCCAACGACAGGGCGAACGAACTCCTCGACTACGTCCTGGAATCTTTCCCTGCTTCGCGGACGTGGAAGAAAGTATCAATTATCTGTCGGAAATTCTGGTGGTTTGAGCGCTTTCGATCTGACTGGGAGGAATGCTGGCGTCGCGGCATTGCGAGGCAGCAGCAAAGGTCCTTGACCGACAGCAGCTCCCTCGCCGTCCAGAGTCGAGAAGCCTCTTATGCATCTTCATTGGCCAGCCTCTTGTCTCTTCCGAAGCATTCGACTAAAGACGAGGTCGAGTGAGACGCGCCGACGGCATCAGAATCATCAACTACCAGCTCCCTACCGCTCATCATTCAACAGGAGTATTGCCCAGAAGTGGCGATTTTCGCTTTGATGCCTGCGTATTGGCACCACAGTGGGAGATGCCACGGAGAAGCAGCTGCGCTCTACATGAGACGAGGACTCTCCCTAGGGCCAGACCACGTGGATCCCCGACACCTCAGGTTGAAGCCAGCTGGACGACTTCTGGTAAGCAGAAGGACGCCGTGACTGCTGGGTTTCGGCATCCGCAATCGGGTTGAGGCATGGTCGTCAGTGCTGTCGAAGCCCTTCACAGCTTGAGCGGTTTCGCAGACGCTCACCTCGTCGGTGTCTTGCGCCGTGCCGAGGGCGGATGTGCGATCGGGCGTGTAACACGGCGCTGGCTGACACAGTTCAGTCTCAGGGTCGATGCTGGGCATGAGACCGCGGCACATCGCAAGCTCCGAGCATAGTAGGATGCCAACTTGCACAATTTCGAAGGGCCGTGGAGCTTCGCAAGAGGCTGAGGGCGCTTGTCAATGGTTGACAGGCGCATTGTGTTGAGCTACATAATTGCACGAGTATCCCGAGCAGTGCGGAGTAGAACGATCCGGAGGAAATAGAAATTCGCTGTCGGTCTAGTCTGAATAGTGCCGGGCTCGGCGATGCGAGCGGCCATCTGAAGCAGCTCCAAAGTGTGATTCCGAACAGCCTGCAGAGATGCATTGTATCCGCGTCTCGACACAAGATCTGGTTTGCGTGGATCACGAGAGGTACGTGGCCCGGTGCGCCAATCAACGGCTCGAAGCCGCGATTGACGCCCGAGGACGTGGGGCAGTTCTTGGATAGACACATCTCCAAGCGCTTGGTTGGAGCGGCTACACGCCTTGGACTGCCAGTCGCATCTAAGCGGCAGGATTCCACTTGCACAAGGAGCAAAGGAAGGCTGAGTGCTGGAGCCTCTACAAGCTGTCAAAGAGGACAGTGACCTCGATAGCGAGCGAGCGCCGACTGAACAGACGGTGACGAGTCATTAACACTCCCCCTCCCTCGACTTCCTCTCCCTTCCTGCTTGACTCATAATCCATTGCTGGCAGCGCTTGTTTCGTTCTCTCCGGTCTGATCTGGCATCGGCCACCCTCACGTCCGCCGTTGCTAATTCCGTGGCCTGGGCCGACCGCAGTCCCGTCATCTGGCCATCCTTCTCGAGGCCGGCCCCCACCTCGACATCGAGCCCGCATCCCATTCACATATCCTTCACACATCCTTCACATCCTCTATTTTGACGGCCTGGCCAGTTCTTCGCCATGAGTGCGTCCGGCCAGCAGGGCCGCGGGGACGGCGAGATGTTCCTGAATCGTCCGAAGACCCGCGACTCCCCCACCATCGTCGAGCCGCTGCGCATCAACAAGAGGACTTCCAGTGCATCGTCCGGTGTCCCTTCGATCACAGGGAAGCAGAGTCCTGCTCCGCAACAGCCGGTGTACCCCATGCCCTCCCTCCCTTTCCCAGACGAACAATCGCGGCAACAGGCCCAAGCCCAAGCACCTCGACCCAACGGCGCACCCGGCCCGAATCCGTACCCGTACCCATATCCCGATGTGAGAAGAGTAACCTCTCCCCAACAGCCAGGGAGTGCCGACAGTGGCATAAGGCAACAGGCAAAGAGGACGACATCAGGAGACGGACGCACAGGCCAGACTCTGGCCGAGCGCCGGGGCACACTGCCGAAACCTCTGCCAGAGTCTCCAGGCCCAGATGCTCCAGACAAGGACAACCTGTTTCAGCGACCTGTTCAGCGTGGCGACGCTCCCAACACTGCACCGCTACCAAGCCAGGGCCAGGGTCAGCAGCAGTATTGGCCACCTCCGCCTGAAGGTGCCGCCTCGGCGGCTGATGCGCTGAGCCGACTCAAGATCAGAGATCCTTCTTCGATCAATCGAATTAGTTCTACTGCTTCGACATCGACCGTACGAGCCCAGCGTGGATCCCCACCTCCGCCGGAGACGCCTATCGTAGCTCCTGGCGCCCGACCCCAGACCGACATCGAAGCCCGATACGCGGCGTCGGGCATCGCGGGTACTGCAACACTAAACAGCCTACAGGCCCAAAGCCTGGGTGCCCAGCAAAGAGCTGCACAATATGGTGCACCTCAGCCAGCCCAGCCGCAGACGAACCAAGCTCCCAGGCGGCCTTGGACCCCGACTGAAGACCCTGGTAGCTCTCACCATCCTGCTCCTACCGTCTATCAGGGCATGGAGGAAGCACGCCCTCTGACTCCTCCTTCGGCCACGACATCTACATACCGAGCGGCACCGTTGCAGTCCCCAACTCGGGCACCACATCCCGTGGAAAACGAGCTGTCGAGGCTGCAACCTCATGACGAGCCCCCGCCCGCATATTCTCAGGTGCCCGGCGCTCGAGGTGGGATCCCGGCGGAGAAGCAGAGACGAAGCATGGTTGGTGCGGCGCCGGCGCCCTCCCAAGGACCGGTCGCGGCTGCGGTGCCACAGGCGACGAATGCAAGACCAGGAGCGCTGGGTCCCAACCAGATGGACCATCCTGCTTTCGCAAATGATCCTCGACAGGCTTCTCAAAGCCCGCATCAGGGCCAACACCCAGTCCTGAACGGACAGATACAGCACGCGCAACCGGTCATGCCGCAGACGCCCTCTCAGTTGCCGCCCGCGTCTCCTCCGCCACTTCCAGAGGGTTGGATTGCACACCTGGACCCTAACTCGGGGCAATACTACTATATCCATCTGCCGACTCAATCCACGCAATGGGAGTTTCCCAAGGGACCAACGCCGCTGAACCTCAACGAGACTCCATTATCACCGGTAGCCAGTATTTACCAGAACCCACTCGCGTCCCCTGGCCTGTCCTTTGCTTCAAAACCACTGGCTTCGCCTGGTCTCCCGATGACTCCCGGCTATGATCAGCAGAGCGTGATGGGAATACCTGGGCCGGCGGCCTTCACCGGACCGCCTCCCAGTGCCGGTGTGGATCTGTACAAGGTGGTGGCAACCAACGGCGTGTACTTTGGTCCTTACCTTCGATATGCCAATATGGATATCGAGCGAGGAATCTGGTACGGCTCCATCCTCTTGGTCACAGATGCGCCTCAGCCGCCTACAATCCACATACACCAAAGCGTCGATTTGTCCCCGAATCCGCGCCAGTTGAAAGCCAACAATATCTCGGCTCACCAGCGGTGGACATTTTACAAATACGACATCGATATCCAGATGGAAGAGTCTGGACCTGCCAAGTGGACGTATGCCATCACCTCGCATTTGGGCTGTACGAGATACGAGTTTTTGGTCGCTGGAAAACACGAGACGAACTGGCGGTTTTTCTGCACCTCTGGGAATGACTTCTCTATCAACGTCAGTGCCAACGAGCGTGCCCGGCTGGGAGGTGTGGGCTTCATGTGGAAGGACATCATGCAGAAACACGCCGAATGTGGCGGCTTTCACTGCCAGATTGGACTGGGAAGCCAGATCAGCGCCGATCGACTGTGGAAAGAGATCCCCTCTCTGAAGCAGTGGTTGGCTACGAGCGGGAAGGAGAATCGCAAGCAGGCAGTGTGGACTGCAGCACATGAGGAGGACGTGACGCACGCATATTTCCATTATTACACCAGCCATTTTGATCAGCCCAATTTGCGCGAGGCTTTTGCCCAGATACCCCATATTTTGACGATTGATGACCATGACATGTGGGTGACGAACCCTCCTTGCTCGGCGAGCTCGCAGCTAACAGAGGCAGATTTGACGGATTTGGTTCTTACCCAGAATACATGCAGTTCAGCAACATGTTCAAGAACATCGGACGCATCGGCATTGAGATGTACCTGCTGTTCCAACACCATACGACACTCGAGCTCCTTCGCAACGTGTCCGACGACCGAGACCTCTTCACCATCACCGGTACTGGCTGGCACTTTGTCAAATTCCTGGGGCCGGCGGTCGCTGTGGTTGGTCCAGATACGCGAAGCGAACGAACATCGCACCAGGTCATGGCAGGCCCGACCTATCAGGGCCTTTTCCCGAAAATTGCCCTGCTCCCTCCGACGATACAGCACTGTCTCCTCCTCCTGGCGGTGCCGATCGTCTATCCACGATTGGACGCCGCCGAGTCCATCGCCCACACCGTGGCGACAGGGAAGAAGGCAGTGACAGGCGCCTACAACGTCCTCGGCAAAGTGACCAGCTCTGTTGCAGGGGTGGTGGGTGCAAAAGGTGCCGTCGGGTCTGGCTTTGACTCGGTGAAACGCGCGGTCGGCAAGTCCGGGTTGATGGGAGGCATTTTGAGTCCGTTTGGCGACATTGATGTCCTCGACGAGTTGAAAGATCTATGGACCCATGATTCCAAGGTGAGTACAGCCCCAACTCTTGAGTCCCGGTCGATGTTGACTCGTGAAGGATCTGGAACGAACATACTTTATCCGCACACTCCAGGGGATTTCTCACCAGCGGTCCATTCGGGTGACCTTTCTCTCTGGCGCCGTCAACACTTGTGGCGCCGGCTTGGTCCACGATCCATCCAACCCATCAGACCACAAGACCATGTACCAGCTCATTTCATGCCCCGTCGTCAACACACCGGCACCGGGATACGTGATGAAGTTGTTGAACAACAACAAGCCTCTCTACATTCCTGCCAACGGGCAGCGATCCACCCCGTCCCAACCGACGGACACGAAAGAGGACATGATGGAAATCTTCACCCACGACGTGACGGGTCAGCCGACCAGCAACCGCAAACTGATGGCGCGGCGGAACTACGTCGCAATAGTGGTGTACGACCCGGAAGTGGTGAACGGCACGTTTGGACAGACGGGCATGAACAGAGGTTCGGGCAGGTTGAGTCTAGCTGCCGACTTTTTGGTGCAAGGTGAAGGCGCGTATGGGAATGTGGTCAAATATGGACCGGTTGTGGTTCCGAGCCTGGAGTACGGGCGTTGAAGCGGATTGATTTTGTATCGGGTACTTAGCGATCAGAGTTTTGAGAAGAACATCAGTGATACAGAGATCAAATGAGATATGGTACTTTGCCCTAGGTCGCATCCTGACGGGAGGACATGCATGTTGAGCGTGATGAGCAGGCAATCTCTTACCACCATCTGTCACTCATGGGAGTTTCGGTCTTGAGCAACGACGTCACTACGTTGACTGCTTCCATCAGATCCCCCAGTCGAGGCTTCCCGACCCGGCGACCTCTACGCCCACGCCCCGGGTGGCCACACTGCAGGTAAGAAGGATACATTCTGGAGGCGGGCGGGGATTTTTTAACCTGCGTCTTCTTCTCAAGGCATTTCCACACAAGATCAGCTGGGATCCGACGCCCCAACTCCAGCCAGCTCATGGACGCAGAGAGAAATGCCCATTCGTTGGTGACAAGACGTTTGTGCGCGGCGGACGATGCGCCGCTCAGTACCTGCGGACTTGGTTGAGGACGCCGTTGTCATCATTGTGTGAGGGCACCTCGCATGTTCAGCCGCGTGACACTGGAACCAGGCAAGCCAACCAAGTAAAGCACTGTATGTTAGGCACTCAGGGACGTGGAAGAGGAAGGCCGTGATGAGCTTAACGGCCAGAACGCGACGGAATGGGGAACGTAAGGAGGCGGCGTCAGGGCAGAGGTGTAGATTGCAGAAACTAAAGGCAGCACTTAGTAAGAGAAAGCTTGTTGCAATTTCCACACCCGAGGACATGAAAGGGTGGGAAATCACACCATGCTTTTTTGACTTGACAACCGTAGGAAGGAGAACGAGGGCTGAGGAGGTTCAACTGGAACATGAAGCCGAAATCGGTGCATACCAGCATCGTTCGAAACGCGAAGACTCTCGTGTCGCACGCGAATACTCATACAGATGATCGCGCGCTTGGCTTGGTTTCATGGCGATTTGGATTCTTGAAACGGGTCGAGAGCTAGGCGAAGCACTGTGAGATACTCCGTGCTGTCGGCTGCTCCTCTGAGTAGATCTTGGGGTTTCAGCCCAACTATCAGGATAAACCTATCTGATAGTGTCGCGAATCTATAGCAACTCTTGAGTAGTTGGCCCTTCGAATTCTTGGTTCTTTGAACAGTATCTCAAGGATCTGTGGGTCGGGGGTCGTTGAAATTCTTTCTAGTTGGATCTTCATATTTATAATCCTCCATACTGGGTATAGTTTTGGTGGCTCTTGAAACGGTATACTCGACGGGAGTCCATCGCGTACGCAGCCGCTATCGTGCCGGCGCATCGGCGCCGAATGTCGTTCTATGCTTGGCCGGGGTAAAAGCACATCCTGACCCACCCCCCAAAGTCTCGTTGCAGTAATGAGGCTCGCGGGCTGGAGAGGATGAAGCGGAAGCTCGAACAGGCGTCTAAGAAAAGAGGAAGAACTTCGATGGCTGATGTTATAACTTTTCCTGTCTCTTTGCCAGCACCCACAATCCTTCGGCTTCAGTCAGGACCTTGCCGTCCTTGTCCACAATCTGTCCTCTCGACAGCCACTTGCGACCTTCTCTTCCTACAAGCCAACATCGCACGAGCACATCGCTAGGCGTCGGGACGGGTGCGCGGTACGTGACATTCAGGTTGACGGTGAAAAGAGAGTCTCTGGGACCCGAGATGTGCTGGTGATGTAGCATCACACATAACCCCATCATCTCATCGAGTATAGCGCAGGCCATGCCACCGTGAATGACTGACGGGTGGCCGTCAAGTCCTGGCCGACCGAGTTCTAAAAGCATGATGCAGTCTGGGTTCTCAGGTACTTGTGTCACCTCATTGTGCGATGTTTTCAGTTTTAACTGTCCTCTGGGGGTTTCTGGCTTGAACGGGAAATCTTTCAACTGCAGTGTGACCAGATGAGGGATGGTTGAGGGGCTGCTGATGGTACGGGAGAAGAAGTAGTCCTCGCCGGATTCTTTGAGGACACGGGAGAAGGTGGGTACGGCCTTGTAGAGCGGGTTGGAAAGATGTGTGTTTGTCCACTCGACAGATGCGAAATGTCGGCGGGCATCTTCGGGGACTCGGTGGGTGGTCATGAACTTGGACAGGAAGTCCATCTGTTCGGTTTGTGGGGCCATTTAGAGGGAGACCGGGTTTGATGCGTTATACATCGAGTGTGACGACGGGAAGAGCAAACAGGCTGCGAGCCGGAAGGTCGTGTTGTAGTTGTATAATCCTCCACCTTATTTCCCTTTGGATCTCCAAAGCCATGGAAACGGAACGATCCCGAGCTTGAGCCTCGGTCTTCGATAACAGTTTGACCGCCGCCTGAGCCCTCTGAGTGGTGGGTTTTTGGCGGCCGGATCTCTTCTGCTTGGAGGATCCAGTGTCCGGTGGCTAGAGCCGTCCGGGCTTAGGGCTGCCTGCAAGATTGTCCGCAGTGAGGGATGTCAAGCAATGCGCTGCCCTGGTGATTGGCGCGGCCCTTAATGTGTTTTAGAAATGAGCCGGCGGGACGAATTGGGTGGCCAATGCGTGCGGGACCCTGGTCAGTTCTCAGTCACTTCCGGTTAACCCAGCGCAGCTAACCATCAAACTGTCAAGGCGGGCGATAGGATAGCGGCATCGTGAATGGAGACGATACCGTCCCTTCACAGCAAGTGGAAATGCGCAGGCTCTTGTGAGACGCGCAGAAAATAAAAGAGCCACGCAAGCCAGCACCAGCTCCCTCTTCTCCCAGCCTCTATCTCAAGCTCTAGAAGTTCCATAGTAACCGCAAAGCAGCTTCATCTTACGTAGCATTGAATCGCAGTCGCCAACCTCTTCAAAGATAAAGGTGAGCTCTCATTCATGCCCCCGGATGCTCTTTCCCCCATCGCATCTTGCACTGATCGACTGTCGAATCCTGTCGGACCACCTCCCCTGCTCCCACCTTCTCGTTCTTTCAAGAACTTTTCCCCTCTCCTCAGCCTCTACACCGATCAACAATATTTTGAGCATCGATTGACACTCGACATTGACAACAGACTCCTCCATCCCATCGCCATCATGCAGTACCAAATCCTCCTTGCAGCTTCTCTTGCTGCCCTCGGCCATGCTCAAACTCTCGTCACTTCAAGTGCAGCCTCGGTCGCGGCTTCAACAACCGTGTCGCAGGAGATGCCTCCCGTTGCCACTCAAGCTTTCAACCCCGCTGGAATTGACTCTACCACTGCCTGTAAGAGCTGAGAACCCATGGGCTTGACCAAGAGAATATGCTGATCCCAATATAGTCAACTGGTGCCACGCTCAATTGAACACTTGCCCTCAAATCTGTGGTGGAGCTGCTTCCCAGAACCAATGCGACCAGGTTAGCTGCAATCTTGCTCAACTTGATCTTCCCCGACGCTGACTTGCCAGACCTCCTTCACCTACACCTGCATCTGCGCCAACGGCACCGTGCCGGACTGCACCGCCTTCACTCAGACTCTTCCGTTCTTCATCTGTCAAGAAACATACTCTCAGTGCATCGACGCCCACCCTAATGATGCCCAAGGACAGCAAACCTGCACTGACAACATGCAATGTGGTACCCGCAACGCGACCGCTGAGGCCATCGCCCAGACCTCCGCTGCAGAAGCTTCTTCGGCCACTTCTACCTCAACCTCTGCTTCACCTACAGCTGCTGCCTCCACTGGTGGTGGTTCTGCAACCTCCACCTCTGCTTCTGCAACCGGGGCCAGTTCGTCACCTAATGTTGCCGCCGTTGCCATCTCCCAGCAAGTTGTGACTGGCGCCTTCGCTGCCGTCCTGATGGCCGCCTTCAAGCTGTTGATCTAAGTATGTATTTTACTGCTTCGAGCTATGGGCACCAGTACCTTCAACTCGTCTCTATGCCTTACTATTGGAAACGATTTTTTGTCGACTGGGGGAAAAGACAAAAGCATCAGGGACGAAACAGCTTGGCGGCACTGGGATCATGCACAAGGAATCATGACTTGGTTCTGCATAATGTCAACGGGGTCAATGGGGGATGACGACATTCAACTGAGTGATGATGATTTATGGGTCTGAGCGTTGTGCTCCTGTCACATGCATGAGGCATGAGCGCTTTTCAATCCTTTAGCGAGCGCGTTGGTGCGGACATCAGTCTTGACTAGCCAGAGATGGTGCTATTGCACACAGAGGGAAGGCCGTAAAGCGCTTCCACTAATATCGAATGATGTTCTGAAACTGAGACAGGGAGACCCTCCCCCGGATCTGCGTAGTGATCCTCGCCTTTGTTCCACTTTTCAGTTACCCACAGACACTCGCGGGGAGAATTCCACGAGGTACAGGGGTGGACTCGTACGAGTACTGAATCCAGGAACTGGTTTCAGCCACAGATAAACATGTGGCTGCCTGGGGGTGGCTGTGCGCGTGCCTCGGAACCAAACTTTGGATAAGGGCCCTCAAGTGATTGTTTCCGTCTCCAGGTTCCCCTCACATTTACACGAACAATGGAGCTCTGGTCCGTGTAGCCTTGGATTCTTGTTGGCTGAGTACCTGTTGGGACTTGGTTTACAAGAGGCTTTCCTGAGATTTCCGCTGGACCGTGGTGAAGACTCTGCAGAGCTTGTGAGAAGCCTCCCTCTTTTCTCGATGGTTCCTGACGTCTTCCTCGAGGTTACGTTCTTCCGCCGTAGGAAATCGTAGAGCTCGCCGATCTCTTCTTCTGTACAACTACCCAACTCACCTCCGTCACCAAGTTACAGATTGACAGCTTCATTTACCCACGAACCCACGATAATTGAGTTGCCAGTTTGTGAGACGAGAAGAGCAGAAACCATGCGCGCCCTGCGGTACCACGGCGTCAAGGACCTTCGTGTCGACCATGAAATTCCGGAACCGAAGTGTGGGGACAACCAGATCAAGGTCAAGCGTTAGTCTGTCCATAACACAATCACTCGCGACTTGTACCTCCGAGGCTAGAAGAGGTCCTCGTTACGGGTGTCTTGGGCATGGGTGAATTGTTGACTGACGCAAATGCAATGGCAATAGCTGCCTTTTGTGGGATCTGCGGGACAGATTGTAAGTACTTCCCTCGAGGTTAGGAACACGCATCTCGCCCATGCTCTTGAGAGGGCAGATGGGGTGGGAGTGGTGACGAGAAAAGAAAGCACGGCGACAAGGTTTCGATACTCCAGCGTACATCGAGAGCTTACTATATGCGTTGCATCTGAGAGGGTGGTTCCAGCAGTGTCACAATGGACATCTCTTGCGTGACGTCCAAGGAAGATTCGAGTGTTAGGTTCGAGAAGTGGCGGGTGGTTTGACCGATTTATGCTGTCGTACATACTCGCTCGCTCACTCACTCACTCACCTTATCGCACCTAGTACACGAATACTCCTCCCCGACGTTCATCCCGCAACCATCCGCTCCCCATCCCCTCACCGGCGAAGTCATGCCCATCACAATCGGGCACGAATTTAGCGGCGAGATCCTGGAGATAGGCTCTTCGGCCGATAACCCGCAGGGTCTCAAAGTCGGGGATAAAGTCGCCGTCCAACCCACGATCGCATGTTTCGATAAATGCGGCCCCTGTGCGGAAGGCTACCTCAACTGTTGCGATGCGGCGGGGTTTGTCGGCCTAAGTGGCGGAGGCGGTGGCATGAGTGATGCTGTGTCCGTGGATGCGCGGTTTGTCTTCAAGTTGCCCAAGCACATTGGACTGGATGTAGGTGCGTTGGTGGAGCCGTTGGCCGTGGCGTGGCATGCAGTCGATCAGGTATGCCTCAGCCCGCCTGCGAAGCTACTTGGGATAGTGTGATGGAGAGCCAGCTCTGTCGAAGAATCGCCGTGCCGTATCGTTTTCTCTCGTCCCCTCGCGTCACTAACGAGGAAGCAGTATCCCATCAAGGCCGGTGACTCGGCTCTCGTCATGGGCGCCGGCCCAATCGGCCTCGGCGTCATCCAATGTCTCAAAGCCCGTGGGGCGGGGACCATCATTGTCGTCGAACTCGCTCGACAGAGACAAGAGTACGCAAAGCAGTTCGGGGCGACGCACCTCATTGACCCGAGGAACGAGGATACCGTGAAGAGAGCGAAGGAAATCACTGGAGGACTAGGGCCCCATCTTGCGCTTGATGCGGCGGGCGTACCGGCCAGCTTGAGGGACGCCTGTTTGGCCGTGAGAGCGAGGGGCACGGTCGTCAATTTGGCCATCTGGGAGAAGGAGGTGCGTTTGCGGAGCTGATTTCTCTCTTGTGTGTCCCAGGCGTTATGTCACGACGTCGTCAGAAGAGTGCAGTCGAGTGGAGTTGAGAGCGAGGCCACCACCAGAGCTGACTGAAATGAACAGGTGCCCTTCCAACCCAACAACCTTGTGTTCGGAGAGAAGAAGTATCTAGCCAGTAAGTCAATGTCCAGGTCCCGAACCTACATCCATCCGCCTCTCCATCTCTAAACATTCTCTAACGCGGCGTAGTCCTTGGGTACCTACAAGCCGATTTTGCGGGTGTCATCAAAGCCCTTGACGACGGCTCGTTGCAACCCGCACAGATGATCACGAGCAAGATTAAGATCGACCGAGTCGTGGAGGATGGATATAGGGCACTGATTGATGAGAAGGACAAGCACGTCAAGATCCTGGTGGATTGCAGGGCGTAGTACTCGATATTCGTATTCAGACTGAGTGCACAATGGTCCAGTATAACAGGCTATCAGGAGGGAAGCGCACGGATACTCGGAATGGGAAGGCAGATACTCTGCCTGGTCCACCACAGAAGGAGTGTTCTCTTCGCGAAAACGGTGGTCCAAGAACGCGATTTAACTGTCCATGTAGTAGCCCGTCGAATGGAAGTAAGCACATTTCTCAGAAATGGAGGGCTGCTGCCCCCAAAGCGCATCGTCAAACAGACGCCTTCAACGGGGGTCATTACCAGCGACAGGCGGACAGGCATTATCGCTTCACGTGGGAACTCTTCAGTCAGCCACCTCTGGTACTGTGCTCTACCGAGGATTTGTGGTCATCAAGCGGGAGGAGGGCTCAGGACGCGGTGCTGCGTTCCAAGGGCGCAGGCCAAAGACCCCAAAATGTCTCTGCCTGTCCCGTGAGCAGGGTCGATTGAGCGTCCGTCGTTGTTGGCAACCGGATCTACACTCCCAGCGCACATGCAATTAGAATGAAGGCGCCAGTCGCTCTCTAATCCGTTGCGGCAGTTGTCACTACATTACCGGTGCTTAGACTCCCGCGAGCTTGACTGTCAGAAGGATTGGAGGGAACAATATCGTGAACACATCCCCCTACCTGAAGATCCTTGGGACAAAGTGTTGTTGTTTGTGCGGCACAACTTTCCGCTTTGTCGGCGACATTCGATGTCCTCTCCAGACCAGAATCAGCTCTCAGTGAGCCTCCCTGAGTAGTGCCAACTCGATCACGCGCAGACCTCACTCACCTGATTACAAGAAGCCATTGACGACTGCGATACCACTCGTTTACCGACACCATGGGGTATCACTAACTTGGTTGTGCCATGACCCTGCAAACGATATTCATCGACTGCGAGTATATATCTCCCTATTCTGCAGCCTGCGTCGAGAGACTCCTTTCTCGACACAGCATTCGCGTTCCTACACCATATGATACCAATTGCAACACCATCACCAGAACACCAACCAGCTCCATGAAGAAACAAATCTTCCTCCTCTCCTTCTTCTCGGCAATGCTGAGCTACGCCAGTGCCAGCACCGCTCTTTCGCACCCCCAGAGGAACAGAACCGCCACAGAAACACTTCAAAGAGAGAAAACACTCACTTCGCGCGACTGGCCTCCGTATTTAACATTCGACATCATACCGCCACTGGAGGGCTCGTTCGTCTGTGGACGAACCACCGGCCGTGGGATTTGGCTCACAGTCCGCCTGGTGGATTCCTCCAAAACCAGCGACAAATGTAACCAGATCGATGCATACATTTCTGAAGGAATCAAGAAAGGCCAGACCCCGTACAAATTCATGGACATCGTCTGGGTATGCCCTGATGAGGTCCACCTCACCGTTCCTACTCCTGTGATTCAGAACCCAGCCGGCGGCAAGTTCATTTTCGTGGGAGATGCCGAATTTCCTCACGGGCACGAGCGTACCATGGCGATGTTGAATGTCACCGACGCTGACCACAACCCTCCAATCGACATCACCAACGTGCAGGTCATGGTGGGATATGACTTTTCGGACGAAGGGAAGCCGGCCATCAATTATCTGTACTGTGTGTGAGCGAGGCCTTCCTACGGAGGTCCGTCAGCGTTTGCCCTGATCGCGATCTGGCACAACGTCTAATCAGACACTGGGGGGATCGTGCTGTGCCAGTCAGACATTTTGGGGCTGAAAAGCCACTTTAAGGCGACGCGTGAGGCGCGCCCCCGGCACCCAGATCCTGATTGGCTGGATACTGCGGGCACCGAAATAGATCTAACTAAGTTAGGCCCGCTCCTGCCGCTAGCTGAATCTACGATGACTGGCAGCTGAGATCTCTTCACCTTCTTCTCTTCCTTTAATCTCGTCCGTCCGACGCTCGCTAATACTAACGTCAGGATTCTAAGCTCCTTATGAATCTGTCATACAGCGTCTGCAGTTGCTGTGACTTGGTGTAGCGCGTGCGTGTGTCGTCCGGTCGGCGCGATTGAAATAAGGCCCCCGACCCCTTTCCAGCAGCCTTACACAGGATCACATCCCGAAACTTGAAACAAGTCCACGTCCTTCCTTAGGACAACAATGGCCGAAGCCGGCCTCGTCGCCACTATCGTTGGCATTGCCGGCGCCGGTGTCAAACTCTCAATCACGCTGTACACCTTCTCTGAAACAGTCGCCACCGCGTCCGCGGAGATCAAAAACGTGGCCCGAGATGTCTCGCTCACTGCGTCTGTTCTCGAACAACTGGGCGCCCATCTTCAGCAAGACGAGGAAACGAAGCTGTATTCTGGCTCGGCGGTTCAGACGGCCAAGGACGTCATAACCGAATGCGAGGCCGTGTTCCAGGAGATCGATGGCGTATTGGCAAAAGCCACAGACAGTGTGGCCAAACGATGGCCAAGGAAAGGCGGCAAAGTCGCCTTGTCGGCAATGGATAGGTTGAAATGGCCCTTTTTGCAGCCGAAGATGGCGCTTCTGAGGGGAAATCTGGAGAGGCTGAAGAGCACACTGGTGCTGATGTTGAATGTGTTGATTTATGCGCGAGATTTGCGAGTCGAGTAAGTTCGTCGGTTGATTGGTGGTTCCAAGGCGAGCAATGGCAAACTGACCATCGAATTAGGAAGGACTCGTCTCCCACAGGCAAAGGGAATGATCTGTACCAGCGAACGTTGTTGGAGAATCTCTTCCTCGCGAACCAGCAGGCCACAAGGAAGTACGAGTCACTCCTCAGGTTGATTGAGTCGCAGGGGGAGAGCACTCTCGCCGCAACGGGCCAGCCGCTGTATCAGGATCCGAGTTCAGAACCGGCGCTGGCTCCGTCGGTCAGACGCTCATTGAAACATATCGAACGGGCGTTACTGCAGTTCGAGCGCTCGGCTCCAATATCGTACGGCAGCTCACGGATTGGGGTCCAGGTAGAATTAGAGAAGGAGCTCTCTAGAGCTCGCGACGCTAGGGGAGGGTCAAAGCCATGGGTATTGGTGTCGATTGGGCGCAAAGACGAAGTGCCCCCTTCGTACAACGAGTCGTGGATCCCATCCGAGGGGGAGATGTACGGGTCAATTGCGGCCGGAGCCCTGGAGGGGCTGACGGCTGCTGACTATGACGAACGGTCCCGATCGCGATCTCGGTCGCGATCGCGCGTGCGTTTTCAAGAGCAGTACCACGACCCGTACCAACCATACCAGAGCTCGCAGCCGGGGCCCAGCAGAAGGACTGACGCCCTCCAAGCGGAGATCGATGAGAGCATGGGCCTGATGCAGGAGAACATCAATCGAGTTTCGCAGAGGGGAGAGCGCCTGGACTCGTCGGTGGATACCTCGGATCCGTTAAATTCCGGTGCAGTCAAGTTTCGCAAGGGCGCGAGGACGAAGACGTGGTACGAGTCGATCTTGGATTCTATCTCATCGCCCAATTCGGCTATCAATTCATTTCAGAAGTGAGTCTGAGCTCTATAAGTTCAATGTCCAGAGGGGGGATGAACGATTGCTGACTAACCTTCTTCGGTGCTACCAGAACCGTGAAGAATACAGGTCTCTTCTTCGGTGTCGACGACAGCAAAGAGAATGCAGATACGGTCCTCGAATACCGCAAGGACTCACGGCTGGCGTCCCCCCCGAACTCACCCCGCGCCAATCTGGGCCGATCCTCAACATTTGACGACATGCTCAGGTCGCCTTCATCGGAAGGCCAACTTACTCCTCCTTCCACCATCGTATCTAAGGAAGAGGATCCCAATGTTCCTGCTGAGAAGGTGGCCGAGCCTGAGACAGAGCTGCATCCTCCGCAGCCCGAATCAGCCAGCGAGGCTGCCAAGATTCAGAATAAAATCCCGTTCCTCGTACCCTCGGAGAACGAGGCTGGGGACATAAGCGGACGGACTACACCTGACGGTACGACAAATCTGGAAGAGAAGGCCCCTAAGACCGAGGCGACAAGAGCCGAGGAGACCAAGGCCGGGGTTGGGGGAGAGAAGGCTACGGGGCAGGGCTCGAACGACAAGGACGCTCAAGAGCAAGAGCCAGTGAAGGAAGAAAGCCAGCCGCCCGAAGTGGCGGCAGAAATGAACTCCTCCAAGGGCAAGGGCAAAGGCAAGGGGAAAGCCACAGAGGTGACAACGGACGAACAACCAGATGAGATCGACCAGTTGCTGAAGGAGTGGACTACCGTGTACGAGTGACTGGTCTGATGGACACGGGTCCCGATATTGTGTGTTGAAGTTGAACCAGGAAAAGTTTTTCTCATGCATGCATGCGTGCGTAATCTTTGGCCGATTCACAGGAGTTTAGGGAAAGGGGAAATTTGAGGGCGGAATCTCGTGTGTCTGTCCGCCTGTCTGTCTATATCCAATATTCATACGAGTGCGAATACGGGGCACGCACCATAAACAATACCGAGGACCGAGTATGAGTTATAAATGTGGACTGATTAGCCAAAACGGGTGGTTGAACTTCGCGAGGCGCGAGGCTGAAAAGAATCCGTATAACTACAGGATCGTGCGTGCGCTGCGTACAGGTCCTCCGTCTGTCTTGTTGCGCTCTCGATCAAATTTTCTGCGTCGTGCATCTGGTGAGAGACTTCGAGGCCGTGTCTAATTGGGAAAGATACCGTACTATGTGGGAGAGTGCCGTGGTTGAACTCAAAGATTCCGGTCCATCTGCAGTACAGCATTATGCGAGCAAGTCAGGCCCCTGACGTGACCGCCTTCATCCCGTGGATGGACGGGGACTGGAGCGCAGTCAAAGGCTGTATATATGATTTTGTTGTGACTTTGTTGTCAATAGTGCCGTTGAATGTGCTTCGATCCAGGCATGGTCTACGATACCGGCGCACGGCCGAATCGCAAAAGGGCACAGCGAGGTTGTCAAGGTCTGTATACTCACGATGGCAGTAGCCGAGCGAGAAGTGTTGAATATCGCGATAGTAAAGGAGGTTGAGTTCGCTTCATTTTGTCTTCGACAACCATTGACATGGATGAGAAGATCAACTTGGTCTTCGGCAGGTTGGTTCCGTGTCAGAGACTGCTGACTGAGAAGCAGGCTGCGTTCTTCATTGCAAGGGATTAAGGACGTAATGTTTTCATGAGCAGAGATGAGGAAGAAATGAGGCAGAGAGGAGCGAAACGGCCAGTCTTGGACGAGACGGTGCTTGTTCGGCGTGCTCATTTGATTGGTGGACTCACCCTGGGCTCCACTCTGGACGTAAACAACCACCGGTTGCCCGCAATGCAAGCCGATTCAGCGCTTCAATGCAACTTCAGTCGCAATTGAACGGGCATTCCTACATCATAACGTCCGTGGTCTGCACCTTGACTCGATCGCTCGTCGGAGGAGGTATTTTTATCATGAGAATCGATACTATTTAGCCATCGGCCAACTCTGCGCCCGCGCATGCGACCGACTTCCCTCACAAACGCGCGAAACTTCACCCTGCTCCTCCACCAGCAACCCGCACATGATCATGCTCGTGGCGCGTCCGCCCTTGCACCCTTTGCCAATGTCACCTGTCCAAAGGCCGACGAGAAGATTAAGCACAAGAATTCAAGAGAAGGAAGACGCGCCTTCGCATCCAAGTCAGGTACAAACCAATGGACATGTGAAGCCAATCGCTGCTTCTTCGCATCCAGCTACTATGCAGAACGTGAAGGCAAATGCAAGGAAAAGGAAAATGAGTAGGTTTGCGCAAGGAGCTGGTATGCGGGAGCTGAATACTATTGCTTACATCTGGGACCCAGATTACGACGAGGAGGACGATGGCTTCATGTTCAAACGCGTCAAACAGAAGGAACCAGAGCCCAGACCGAATAAGGAAGAGAAGCTCGCTGCTCCTGCTCGAGATGACGCGCCGAAATCACAACAGGCGCCCGCGGACAAAGCAGACGTGCCCAGGGACGACGACACAGCACCCAAGCCAAAAGCGAGGCGGAAGCGATTGTCATTTTCCACACCGAAGGCGAAAGACAATCCTCCTCGTCGTCGTTCGAAGCGGCTGTCCAAGGACAATGACCACGCGGATGCGAGCCCTGCGAAGAAACCCGCTCGCAAAGAGGCCTCTTTGAAGGAACCTGAGCAACAGGCTGAACGCCGGCCACAGGAGTCCCCTAATAGGGGCATTCGTAGAGAACATCCAAGCAAGCAGCCAGAACAAGAATCTGACATCCCCGCCGACCAGTCGCCGAGAAAACGACGAAATGAGCAAAAGGGGGGGAATCCAGATGACCAACGTCCCGGAGGTGGCCGAGATGACCATGAGGCAGAGACCGTCCCGACTTTACAAGAGAATAGCTCTGCGACAAGGATTGCCCTACCGCTCACGGACACTCCTATGATCAAGCGCAACAAAGCCATGCGTGAGGGTAAAGCAGGTAAGGGTGAAAGGAGGAGTAGTTTGGGCAACCGTGGTCGACGAGCAAGCTCGCTCATCGAATCTGGAACTTCTAACGGTAAGCGAGGCAATGTACAGAAAAAGAGTGGTCTTGGCTAACGCAGCGTCTAGCCTTACCTCACTCGGAGGTGGATGTCGCGGACTACTACAAACACATCGAAAGCGAAGGCCTCCCGGAACCCAGGCGGATGAGGCAACTACTCACCTGGTGTGCGGAACGCGCATTGGACGAAAAGCCTGTAGGCACAGAATTCGAGCACTCAAGTGCCCGACAAGCAGGTTGGTAGCCTTTTGGCAATCTATACACTTGATTACCATGCTGAAGTTGTGTACAGCTCGAATAATCGAAGAAGAACTTCTGAAAGACTTATCGAACAAATCAGAACTATCAGACTGGTTCACCCGAGAAGATGTCCCGGTACCGAAGCAACCACTTCCCGAACGGCCAAATCCCAAGAATGTGCAGAATCTCGAGAAGCTTGCAGAGCTGGAAGAACAGATAAAACGGTCAGTCGACCAAGACAATGTTTAGGGCACGTAACTGACGCTATCTCAGGCTTCGGATCGAGAAGGAAGCCCTACAATCGTTCTTGCAACCCCCGAACCTACCGACAGTATACCAAGGCAGTACAGAGCCAATGCCCTCGGAAATAGAGCGATCACTGCTCTCCGAAGCCGAAGCAGCTGCACTTGACTCGATAGCTCTTGCCAGCAATCCGACCTCAGCGGACCAAATATCCCAGAGAGTCAACGACATATTGGAATCAATAGGTCCGACGATTGACCAATTTGCGGATGGAGTCCACCGGCTGGGTCAATATCAGACCGCAGCAGAAGACGTAGCAGGCAGAACATTGGCCCTCTGCGCCGAGAAACTTACAGAGCGAGAGAAGGAAGGGAGAAAGAAAGCACTGGCGATAGCAGGCCAGATGCAACAACAAGGCACGCCGCCGAAGGATATAGCTAGCGTGCTGCGAAGTTTGAGCCGAGCTGATGGGTAATTTCTCTCGCGAAATGTGGTGCTTGTCAGTCTGCTACATGAATGAAATGCTTGACGACCTGCGTGATCGAGTAAAAAGGCACTAGCTGTCACAAAAGACGGGCCGCCAGTGTCAAGAGTCCAACCATCGACCAAGTGTCGAGAGACTCAGCCTTCTCACCTTCATCTAGGAGGATCTTGTCTCAACTGCGCCACATATAACGCCACATCTCGCCGATCTGGATCCTAGCCAAGGCCGGTGGCTGTTAAGCCACGCGCTACCGAAATGCTACGTCACCTTGCGCCATTCAATGTTGACTCGCGAATTCCTGTCCATCCTCGACTTGATCGAGCGTCCGGACCCAAAACCCTGATTCTGTCAATGCAAGAAACCGTGGAGAGCTTGGCGAGAGGCTGCTAGCCATTCGATTGTCTTCCTGAAGCGTCATCCAAGACCACCGGGCGGTCTGGTGAGCCGTGTCCTACGGTTGACCCTCAATAGCCAAGTTGCTGCCCGCTCTTGCTTGTCGATCCATGTAGGGGATTGAGGAACGGTCGTCACACGGAAGACAGTACTCACTCGTGCTGGGCAGAGGTGCATGTAGCATTGCACTTTCCAGTAAGGGACTCGACTTAAATGCAGCTGCTTCCCCGTCTTGTTTCAGTCAATGCTTCGAAGTCTCTCACCTGCAAGTGACAGTTGGCCTCACATTGTCTTATCACTGCCCACAGTCTTTCTCTTTCACACCTGTTACTGCCATCAACTCCGCCTGATTCACAACCTATACCCCTCCTCATCGGAAAACATAGGCGCGAATCAGAGTCGGCCAACTCACGACGCCAAACACAAGTTAAAGTCTAAACCTTCCCTCGGCGAATCCCAGCTCGATCCTGAAGCAAACAAGGAACTTCGCAGACTGAGAGAGCTCGTGGTTCGAGACCTCAGACCCCTAGAACGAATTACTGAGAAAAATGCCGTTTCTCTACACAAAGTGAGTACCATTTCCCTGCGTACGCATGTGGGCGCGATATGCCACCTTCCTTCGACCACTGTCTCGTTCGCATTTAGGTCCAGGAGTGCTGATTCGCAAACAGAAACTGGGGCGGTCGTCGCGCAGGCGGGGGAGTGACAGTTGATCGTCATGGCATGAGACGGAATCCGTTCAGATTCAGGATT
The DNA here is from genome assembly GCA_000835435.1 of Phialophora macrospora. NCBI lineage: Eukaryota > Fungi > Ascomycota > Eurotiomycetes > Chaetothyriales > Herpotrichiellaceae > Phialophora > Phialophora macrospora. The sequence goes on along the minus strand of KN846956.1, from coordinate 2,159,167 downwards.
GGAAGGTTCAATTGCTTTCGCTGAGCAGTCGAGATACTATCGACAAGCATGAATTGGAAGATTGATATGATGGCGAGCAAGAGCATTACATGTTGCGGCCAGATACCTCGGTTGAAATGTGATCAAGTCGATTTGCCATGAGGAGAGGTCGACGGTAATGCCGTGGCGTTGACTGTCCCTACGCGTCAGGCGTCCGGATTGTCAAGTTTAACGCGGCCACGAGGCGAACACTGGCATGGGGCAGGGGATGGAGCATTGGTACCAAGCAACAAAAGAGCTTGCGGAAGGCCCAAATACCAACAGATCGGTACTGCCACAAGCCTCGTAATCCAACATAGCAACAACGAACAGGGGGCGTGATACTCTATTTTCATTCCGGTCTCAGTGGATCCTCTGACGCATCCACCATGATCATTAGAGTGTTCACATAATGGTACATCTCTCTGGAAACATGTCAACCCGCCGTGATCCTGTGAACGTTACGTCTCGCTTCTCCTCGTCCACAAGCATATGGTAATCAGTCAACGGCAACCTTGTGTGGCGGTTCCTCACTTCCGACAGAGCTGGTGGAGGGCGTCACCTTCGTATTGTGGGTAGCGGTAGTATCATCATCGTCATCCCAGGCATCATCCGGAGCATTCTCGTCCCACTGGTCCAATTCCTCCTCGATAGTCCTCGTAGGCACAACGCCCGTCTCTTGTCCGTCATCGCCCGCTCTCAGGGCACCATTAGCAGCCTCGCCGAGCTCAAGATCCTCACCCTCTAACCCGTCACCCGTCAGAGCGGAGTACTTGGCCCGGCGCCTTCGCTCTGCTGACCGTCGATGATATGCGCTCGTTAGACCCAGCGCGGCCAAACTCCCGACGACATTTGCAAGGACATCCCAGGCATCGAATTCGCGATCGTTGGGCAACAACCCCTGCGCGACTTCACTTCCCACGCCCAGCAGGAGAGTGCATATTACGAGCGTCAAGTGGATGACTCGCCGGCGCGCGGTGTCGAATATAAAGTAGAAGACGGCGGTGAGGAGGAAGAAACAGATGAAGTGTAATGCTTTGTCCGACTGAGAGGGGATGTAGGGTTGGGCGGCGGCGGGTGTGGAGGGCAGGGAGGAGGACGGAAGGAGGCCGAGACTGGACGAGAAGAGGAGGAGGATCAGGAAGCCGACTAGAAGGTGTTAGCATGGGCGTGACTAGGTCAAGGGGCGGCGAGGAACTTGCTTGCAAAGGGAAAACGGATTCGCATCGTATCGAAGTGTCTGGGTAGAGGAGAGCGTTGAGCTGGCTACAGAACAACAGCACGTAGCCGATATTATGCGAGAGTCTTAGGCCGCAGGTCACCTGGAGGTTTAGGTTTGCAGTTGGAGAAGCGCCGCGAGGACCTGGACCTGGAGCCACTGGGACTGCCACTCACTGACTGCTCGCTCATACCTTCTTTCAACCTCCAACGTCCTTCCCGTAGGACATCAGCATCAGAACCCGTCAACTTGCGCATCACCCACCACGATTAATTCAACGGTTGTGCTCTTCAATTCCCCCCTGCTCATCACCGACACGACCAAGCCTCCCGCCCCCCGATTTTGATGTGCCGCCGCCATCTCGCTGATCTTGCGCGCGCGCGGGAAGTTCTGCAGGTCACGCTGGCATCCGCGCCCTCAGTCACCTTTACGCGGGGGCAATCCCGGCCATGTCGGTATCATGGCCGCCCCCGAACTCGCAGAAACCACCAGACGATGAACCACCTCTGCACTCCTTACACCGAGACACTCTTATGAATGGCCTACTTCGAGCACCCTCCCGACCCCATACCCCGAGTTCCTTCAAGTTGCGCAGTCTAGGGAGCGGTGGTTCCCAGTCCGGCCAACTTGCGGAGCCGGAGGCCAGTCTCGACGAAGATACCCAGATAGTCCGCTTTCGCGCACTCTTTCAAGAGACCGAGGAGAAACTTGCGACACTCTTTAACGATGTCGGGCAGGTCGTCGCCCCTCAAAGGCGCATTCCCGTCATCGCATCTCAGCCACAATCAGCAGAACCCTCCGCGCCCATCCCTGCTCCTATATCCAAGAAGCGCAAGTTGGACGATGATGATGACTACGACGAGTATGACGAGGACGAGGACGATGAAGACGAGTCCGCCAATGCCTCGAAGGCATCCCCTCTCAAGGACAAGCCGAACAAAGTGCACATCGTCGCCGACGCTACCTCGTCGCCGGTCCCGAGGCCGGCTCCGCCTTTGTCCATCCCCTCCGATCCTGCAAAGAGCCTCTCCAAGACCGGCGCGGTCAAACAGAAAGAAGATGCCGAGGACGCTCGGAAGAAGCTAGAAGAGTCCAAGCGCAAGGAGATCGAGACCGTCAAGAAAATGTCGCGGACCATGTTCTTCACCTTGGAAAGTGACCGGGACGCCATGCTGGATCAACAACGTCTTGACGAGGCGGAGCGTCGCGCCGAAGCCGAAGCCGAAGGCCATGCAAACCGACAGAATGCCGCCACGCAACAAGGAAGTCTGAGCAAGGCCAACCTCGGCGCATCCAGTCTGACCCTGAAGAACCTCATTGCCCGTTTGGACGAACACCGGAACTTGGTGCATGCGACCGAATCCGAACTGCGTGCGCTCATGAGCGAGGTCCGCAAGAATCGAAGCAAATGGGCAAGTGAGGACAAAGTCGGCCAGGAAGAGCTGTACGAAGCCGCTGAGAAGGTCCTGACTGAACTGAAAGCACATACCGAACACTCGACTCCCTTCCTCAACCCGGTCAAGAAGAAGGACGCCCCAGACTACTACCTCATCATCAAGTACCCCATGGACCTTGGCACCATGACCAAGAAACTCAAGCAGTTCGCTTACAAGTCGAAGAAGGAGTTCGTCGACGATTTGACACAGATATGGAAGAACTGCCTCAAATTCAACAGCAATCCCGACCATCTGTTTCGCAAGCACGCTCTCTTCATGCAGAAGGAGACGGACAAACTGGTGCCCCTGATTCCGGACATCGTCATTCGAGATCGCGCTGAAGTCGAGGCTGAAGAGAGAAGGCAGCAGATTGCAAATGGGGAGCTGGAGGCGGAGGCGGAGGAGAGCGACGACGAACCTATCATGTCGTCCAGAGGCCGCAAAGCTCCCAAGAAAAGTGCCAAAAAGGGTGGCTCGACGTCGCGTGCGCCACCTGAAACTACCCCCGTCCCGGAAACGAAACCAGTCTTGCAGTCATTGAGCTCGGTGCAAAACGGTATTCGAGCCGAGTCTGAAGTTGATGGGAGTCAAGGTCATTCAACACCTCCACCAGGAATGTTGACTCCGGCGGGACCATATGGCCCCGGAAGTGTGATCGGCGCTGGTAGCGAAGGCATGGACTTGGATATCCCTGCCTTACCTTCACAGGCACCGACGCCCGAGTATGAAGACGAAGATTACAAACTTTGGAAACAGAAAACCAAGAAAGATCGGGCGTTGCTCGCCGCCGCACGGCATAAGCTCTTTCGAGGAGACAAATTGAACGCGGAGGAAACTGCACTGCTGCGAAGCAAAGCAGGGATGCGCAGGTGGCAGCGAATGCAACAAGAAGCTACTTTAAGCGACGTTGCCGAGCTCGGCGTCGATGCATCGGAGCGACAAAGAAAGGCCGAGATGCAGGGGCAAACGCTGGCTGAAGGGATGGAAGTTGAGGAAGAAAGCATGCTTCCGGACTACTATGACTGTCTCTCCGCAATCCCAGATATCGACCCTCGCCTGCAGTGGGAACAAGACGCCCAAGGCCAAGTCATTGATCACGGCGAGGAATTTATGCGTCTCGTCCCATCCGGCCATTTCACCGCACCCGAAGGCAGACTGTCCAGGAAGATAGACGCCAACATGCGTCAGCTGCAGGATACCCGCAAAGTCGTCTCTAAGATCGCCGTGGTCAAGCAGATGCAGCTGCAGTCGCAAACCTATCAGAACCAGTTCCAGAAGTACCAGGCCGAGCCGTTCGTCGAGGCAGATATCCCGAATCATGTCGTGAGCGACGATGGGCCTGTGATGGCGCCGTGGGTGTGCAAGGCCGCGTTTCAAAGGTCTATCGGCAAGATCTTCTTCCACGCCGGGTTTGAAGAGTTTCAGCCTTCAGCGCTAGATGCCATGACGGATCTCGCAGCGGATTTCTTCCAGCGGTTGTGCAAGGCACTGGTGAGCTACAAGGAAGAATACAAGATTCCGGTCACGACGACAGTGGCCGGGTTGCAAGGACCAAAAGTGGAAACGACCTACAAGTCCCCACATACCAGCGAGGAAGCGATTCTTCATGCGTTGCATGCGGGCGGAATGACCATGAACGACCTGGATCTCTACGCCCGTGAGGACATCGACCGTTTCTCCGCGAAACTCACCACCATGCACGACCGCATGAAAGCGCATCTGGCCGATCTCCTCCGCCCGGCACTGACCGACGAAACAGCCCACGGACAAGGTTCCTTCGCCGACGGCGGCGAACAATTTGTCGGCGGCGACTTTGCAGGCGACCTTGACGAGGATTTCTTCGGCTTCCGTGAACTCGGACTGGACAAGGAGTTTGGCATGGCGAGCTTGACCGTGCCGTTCCACATCCTGCAGAATAGATTGGGGATGCACAACCAGGCTGTTGGACCGGTAGATGTTGGGGAGTCGATGTTCAAGGAACCGCAGCGCTGGCCGAGAATCAGCCTGGATAATGTGGAGGATCAGATTGGACTCATGCGCAATTGGTTCCAACGACGATTGCACGACAATGGGGATCGACCACTTGTGGAAGATCTGGAGTTGCCGCTCAAGCAGAGGCCAGGCTACGGGCGCGCACGTGTTCCGGCAAGTGGCAAGATTGGAGAGGGGACCCTCAAGAATAATAATACGAGTCCCCAGAAGAAGGGTCCGGTGAAGGGACCGAATGCCGTGAAGAACAGTGCCCCTGCGAATGCCAACACGACGCCGGCAAAGAAGAAGGGCAACGCGAACGGAGTGGACGAGACACCCGTGATGAATGGCGCCGGCAATGCGACGCCCAGTACCCCCGGACCGGGTGGAGATGGGAGCCCCGAGAAGAAGGCGAAGCCAATGATGAAGGGGAGGACGACGACGGACGTGGACCAAGCGGTCGAGAAAGATAACCAGCCGGAACCTGCTGTCGAGGATTTCGTCGTGGACGGCATGATAGATGATGATCCGGTTGGGATCAATGGCGTGGGTGACCATAAGGCGAATGGCATAAATGGTGATGGCGACGCGAGCATGATGAGTCCGGAGAGCTTGTAGTGTTGATATCTGGGAGTCCTCCTGGCTGATGGAGGACGTTGGGGACGAGTTGCATAGTATCGGTCGAGGCTGGGGGGAATCGCGATGACGACAAAGGCCTGATTGATGAAGGGGTTTATTCGTTTTTACCATCACGTATAGGCTTTATACCCAAGGGAAGGAAGGCGAGATCAGAATGCCGATGGGTTTCCGGGATTTGACCTAGTGCGGGCGTGAGTGCGTGCATGGGATGCATGCGCATTGGATCACCCCGGTGCAAAAACATACAATAGACCTACAGTACATATTGATTGTATTGGCCTTGTCAGCCTTATCCAGGCCAGGTATGAATGCATGTATTGTATTTGGGCAGGCATACAGTGGCCAAGTGACGTTAGATGACTGTGTGAGTGTGTGTCTTTCTGAAGCATCGTTAGAATCAAGAGCAAACCAAGGCCGACCTGACCCGACCTGACCCGACCTGACCTGACCTGACCTGACCGGCCTCGTGGGTGTATACGATCCAGAGTATCTGTGATGGGACCAAAGTTCAACCAGAGACAGAGACGGAGGGCAAAGCACGAACGAATGAACGAAAATCAGTTACGGGAACAGAAATCCAATGAAGGACACTCGTCCTCAGGACTGGAACTCAACCCCCTCGATCATATCTCATGTCACCTCAACTCGGCTCTCGGCGCCATAAATCCTGCAGAACGAGCAGATCAAAACGATGGCAGTGACTGTGATTGCACTCGAGTCAAATTCAAAAAACATTGAAATGTCTGTCTTCTGTCGACAATGCCATGCCATGCCATGCCATGCCATCCCACCTCACTACGTTTCGTTACATCCAATCTCATGTCCGTCAAAATCTTGACTTGCTCGCGTATAAAGCCAGAACAGACTGTACCGAATAGGCCGTCGGATTGTGAAACACCAACGCAACAGCTGCTCTGGCATGGCCACGTTGACTTGCCTCGATTTGCTTTGCGACTTGTAAAGTTTGTGTGTTTCGCGCGGTTTCACCTTCACTTCGGTCAACAGGAAAGCCCTCCAGAAAGACAATCTCGAAAAGTTGGATGATAGCTAGTCCACTGTATCTCTATCTGCTGCATCTCCAATCCCAGGTAGTCAAGGGTATTATGAGAAATAACTCCTCACAGTCCTCTGCCCGTCCTCACTCAAGCCCTGTAGTGTCTGTTCGGCATTGATCCCCGTCTTGCCCACCAACACCTTCGCACTCTCGACAATCTTCTTGGCCGTTGCGCCTTGGATCATCTCGGCCTCCAGCGCAAGCGCAATGTGATGAAATACTTGTGCTGCCTTCGTAAAGACGGCCGGATTTTGTCTGTGATAGCATTGTTAGTGGCCCGGAACATCGCATGTAAGACAAGCGGTGTACTTACTGATCGATCAACTGCGCGACGAAACTATACGCATACGGCGCAGCCTCCTCGTCATTCACCACGGGTAGCGAATCGATCCATTGCTCCACTATTCCCTGCGGGTTGACCACCTTAGACGCATTGAAGTGCAGGATCTTGGCTACTGCGGCGCATGCATTCTCCGTCGCAAAGATTTCATCGTCGCTCCGCGCGTTAGGGACGCGCGTGATTTGGAGAAGCGTGTCGATGGAAGCGGCAACAAAATCGCTCCATTGTTCCCCGCCCTTTTGAGCGGCGACACCGACCCCATACGCCGCTGCTTGTCTGTTGTTGGCATTCTCGTCGCGCATGCCGTTTATGAGCGGGGTGATGATATGCTCCGAGTACTGATACGACTGTGGACCGCAGAATTCTAGGACATCATCAAAAATGCAGATGGCCCATTGGCGTTGCATGGGGTCCGGTGAGGTGGCGAACCCGTCATAAAAGGGCATCAGACGCTGCCAGGTGGGGAGGAATGCGACGCCCATGTTCTTGAACACTGTGTGGAAAGCTTTGTTCATATCGGAGAGGAGGGTTTGGTCGTCCTCGATGGCATATTGGATGGAGAGAGAGTCGTCGTCGTCGACATCTGCGGCGCCTTGGTTTGCCGCCGCGTCGGCAGCTCTCTCCTCCGCCCGTTCTTGGACGCGCTTCTGGAACTCTTCCAGTGTGGACTGTACAGACTCGACGAATTTCTCCATGTTGTCTTGCGTGAGGCATCCTTTGCCCACAACTTCGACGCTCTCGTAAAAGCATTGGTACATTTCGGCTAGGGTATCGATGGAGGGTTCTGCGCTGAGGATCTCGATCTCCTTGGGGCAGCATTTTGCCCATATCTCCTGGAGCTGTGGTGATTGTTCGCCGTAGCGTTTCTTGATCGAGTTGAGCAGTTGAGGGATGAGCTTGGCGCAAGAGACTCGGACAGGGTCGTGGAAGAAGAACGCAAGTCCAGGCAGTGCGATCCGTTCGGTAATATCAGCCACATAGGGTTCAAAGTCCGCTTCCAAGATCTGGGCGTATATTGTGATGAGTTCGATCGAGGTGTTCTTGTCCTCCAGGGTTGATGTTTTGATGCCAATCACCTTGCCTTTCAGTGGGACCAACTCCCAGCCTTCTTCATCTATCGCCTCATCCTCACTGTCGATCAATTGGATATCAGCCTTTGCGGCGGCGAGCTCGAGCAGAGGAGGCATGACGCCCGGAAGGTATGGCACGAAATCACTTCCCAAGACTCTACACATTCGTCCCCAGCAGTGGAGCAAGTATTGTGATTGCGGATCATCGTCATCCGTGATGTTCTGCTGAATGTTGCCCAGGATCTGGACCAGCGTGATGCCGTCTTGGCCCATCTTCTCCTTGCCGACGGCCAGTGCGATGAGTGTGGCGCATTCCATTGCTTTGGCACGCAACAGGCGATACTCTTTCGATTGCTCCGATCGCAGGACGTTGAAGAGGAGAGGCATCAAGGTGTCGTAGTACCGCACGAAAGCACTCTCCGCCGAGTCGGCAATGGTGGCTATCGTCGATAGTGCTTGCTCCTGGACATAGCGCTTGGGCGACTGTAGGAGCTGCAGGAGGTGACTGAGTAATTGGTCGAGATAAGGTTCCAAGATCGACTTTTCTGCCTCCTCGCAGAAGTTGACGAGCGCCGCGGCGGCGTGGGCCTGAACACGAGGCTCAGGTGCCTCGAGCACGGGGATGATGTTTGTCAGGACCACCTGGTGGTACTTTTCTTGCATGGGTCCTGCAAAGTCGGTGCTCATCTGGCCCAGAGCGTTACATCCCGCAAATCTGACTCGGGGATGAGGATCTCTCAACGATGGAACTACGAGTTCGAGAACCTTGTCAAGCTCACCAATCATCAGGTCTCGACAACCTTCTGAGATCGCGGAGATGGCCATCAGAGCCGCATGTCGATCTCTCCATGAGGCGGAATGCATCATCCTCGGCAGCCAGGTAAAGGTCGCAGGAAGCATGATCTGTCCTCCAAGCTTGTTTGCCAGCCGATCCATGGTCTGCTCGCCGGCCACGTGGTTCATTTCTTGGTCCTCCCCGTCGAGATCTTCGGTGGCGTTCCACTCTGCAGCGTCGTCGTCGTCGGTGCCAATGTCAGTCATCAAGCTGAGACATTGTGTGACCATGTCGGTGGTGTAGGAAGGATCCTTCTTGCACATGGCAGGGGCCCATTCGGCGAAAGTGGCCATCAGCTCCAATCCGTTCTGGCGTGTCTGGTCGCCCAATTCTTTGTCCTGGATGACCGAAACGCTAAATTTGACGAGGTTGTTGAACAAAGCCTTGAACATCTTGGGGCATATTTCGGCGAGTTCGATGAGGACGACCAAGGCCCTCGAAAGATTGTCCGTATCTCCGGCTTCTTTCAAGGGTGGCAGAATATTGAGGATTTCGGGGACCAAAGAGTAGTATTTTGGCTGCGTCTTCTTCTTGATGGAGTGGAAGAAGGCAGTAAATGCTTCAATGGCAGACAGTCGGACCTGGGGAAATGAGTACGTCGCACTCAAATGCTTGGGTCGCGAATCTTACCTCGACTGAGTTGTCTTTGAAACCCTTGAGGAATACCTCTTGCACCACGCCCTCGTGTTCGCGCTCGATGACTCCGGGGGTTGTTGCGAATATTCGAAATGCGCACTCACGCATCCCGGGCTCAGAGGACTGACTGGCTTGGAACAACGCGTGGAGCAGCTCGACCCATGTCTCATTCTCTCCTTTGTGTTGTATTAGCCAGAGCGGAGACTGATCGTGATAGAGCGCTTACCAGACTCGACATACTGTCGGGCGATCTCTGCAATTGCATCTCCGATCTTGTTCCTTACGGGACTGACCTGTTCTCTCGCCAGTCCTTCAAGTAATTTTGACCGGATGGCACCCTTGGCCTCGCCGCTGAGCGTCCAGAAGAGCTCTTTCGACTCGTTACCGGGAGGGATTTTTCGCTGTTTTGAGGCTTGTTTGCGGAACAGAACCGCGGCGAATGATCGGGTCTGGTGGTATCTCTCAGCATCCTCCCAACCACAATATCTTCTGACATACCGATGGGTTTTCCGCGACCTGTAGTTGCTCGGCCAGTCCCATCAACAACACCTCAGGGCGATTGGGAGTCCAGTCATTGTTGAGTTGTTCCTCGGCTTGACTGCGGAGAGTGTTGTCGGGCGATTGGAGGGCTTGGAGCAGCTGGGTCAAGGCTCCCTGCACCTCGGCAGGGAGAACGGACATGATGATTGATACCGGTCTATGGCATACACAGATGAGGGCAGTCGATCGCCGCGATCACAAAATGTTGATCGAGGACTGGAATGTGCACCGGCGCGTGTTTGCTGGGAGGCCGGGTTGTTGGGTCCAGGCCGGGATCAAATGCAGCGGCAGATGGGTATGGCCTCGGCGAGAGACGGCAGACACAAATAGGAGCCCGTGAGTCAAAACCCCCAGCGATTTCGACCGAAGGCGATAGTTAAGGATGGGGCACAACTGCAAAATAGAAACTATGGGCGTGGTGACAATAAATTTGGCTGAGTTGTGCATGAATTGAGACTCCACCGCCGACTCCAACTATCGAAGCCGCGCCGCAAGTCACGTGAGACAGCAGCCCGCTTCCTATTGGTCCACGTATGCCTCCTTCAAAACTGGCATTCTGCCCCCTTGCGCATGTCCGTTTCATCTCGCTTTATCACCGCCTGGCTACATGGTCAGGATTCATGCTCGATGTGCCGGCTAAAAATCGTGACTCATTTGCGCACGCAGAGCCTCTTCTCTCTTAGACTATCTAGGACTCGAAATCTGCCCTCCGTTTCAAAGCTGGTGTTGATCCGAGTTGATGTGTCGTCTCGTCTGGGTGCTAATTGAGCGACATGGCTGGTCCGAGGAAGTCAGACGTGAAGGGCAGACTGTGGAATGTTCCACATGCTGGTGATCGTGCAGCTGCTCTTGGTGCATCAACAGTTCTGGTGTGTCCATCTGACCAAGTTCGGCAACATCAGCTATTCGGCACTGTGGTGAGATCGAGCCCTGTGAAGGAAAGCTGTCTTGGACGGCAAGTCCCAGACTCAGGTCGTTGATGACAGCACGTAGGGTGTTCATGGTTGACGACTTCGGAATGCTCGAGATCACGCGCCAATCAGAGGCTTCTCCATCCACGGATTTTGGTGGCATTGCCTCACTTTGCAGGCTGGTAACTCTGGAATTGGTCTCAAAGACAGTCTCGGAATGGGAATCGGATTTCTGTGTTTCTGAGAAGGTCGTAATTTCACCGTCGCTGTCGCTATCTTCTCCCATGCTGGTCGAGCTCTGAACTAGGCTCCGAGATGTGCCCTCGGACGGCGGGCACACTGCCTGTATTCCTTTGAGGTCTCTCGCCTGAAAGAGTCTAAAGCCCCTCAAGGTCGACTTTCGAGGCAGAACAGGCCGCGATTTTTGTGCTTCTGAGTTCAGAATGCGGTCCGAACCTTGGTTAATTGGAAGATTTTCCGAGGCCGGGAAACCGAAGGAACTCGGCTCCCGAATAAGTGGCGAGCTTTTCCGGTTGCGAATAGCGCGGAAAGGGTTCTTTGATCGTGACTCTGGCGAGGATGAATTGCTCGTGATATAAATTCGCGAGTTCTCGTCAGTTCGACCCTGCTCGACTCTCGTGCTAGAGAGGAATGTAGTGGACAAGGACCTGAGGCCCGGGAATCTGGACCTATTCCGGCCAGCAGCACGCTCGCTGACAGAATCAACTGGCGCGCTTGCATCTGGGTCGCAACTCTCAACCTTGTGCAGGTTTGATCGGGTCAATGGCCGTCCTCGGTTGGTCTGTGGAGGATTGCCCGAAAATGGTGCTGCGTACTCAAACTCATCATCGGCGTCATCAAGTTCAGAGAGCTTGTTCTGCAAATCACGTCTATGCCTCTTGTTCTGGTAACTGGCCGGACCAGATTCGTAAACACCGGCGTGGCATGCTCTTGGTGCTGATGCTCCGACGGAAGCGATCCACGAGCAGCAATTTCGTTGCGTTGCTGTGCAACTGGGTGAAGATAACTCTTCTTCAAACACACTATGGTCCTCGTACTCGACGGTGATCTCAACCTGACTCTCGAAAATCTCCTTGTCATCGTCACGGGGTTCGATGACAGGTTGAGGAGTATTCTGCACGACTGCGCGTCTCGGAGACACCATATTCTGACCCTCAATCTCGATTTTCACCTCGCTATCCCAAATCAGCCCCTCTCCGGTCTCTGGAGTAGTGACCGACGTCTCATATGCATTGTCTCCATTGCAGGAAGGATCGGTTCTAGCCTCAAGCTCAGTAAGCAGACAATCGTCGCAAATCTGGTTGAGAAATGACTTCTGGACGGTGCGGTGATTGGCACAATCCGGGGGTTTAGTAGGCCTCGCTCGCACTCCAGACTGCTCAAATGCCATCTGGGTGTTGACTCCCGTTTCTTGAAGCCATCGGCGCAATGGGTGTTGTATGTTGGGGGCAAAGAAAGGGGAGGGCTGATTTTGAGAAAACCTGCAGAGCACGCTCTGGTTGTAGAAACAGCCGCACTCGCGGTAGCTCCAAACCTCCGTAACACACATCTTGCCAGAGTTGCGTACTGTAGGAAGAAAAGAAGGAGGAAGTGGACAAGCAACGAGAGAGGTCCCAGCAACGGGGACAGATACTTTTTGAAGGTGATGAAATCGAATTGGCAGGAGCCCCGACCGTACACGAGTATCAGCTCAGCGTCAACTGTTGTGTTATTTTGGGACAGAATTTCTGCCGCACCTCTGATCAGGAGCAGGTACAAGGCCTCGCAGGTGCTTCCAGCCAAATCCTCTTGTGTGACCCGGGTGTTCTGAGTTGGCAGCCCCCCGTCAAATCAGCCAGCTTTGTGTACGGCTGCGCGCATACAGATTGAATACTTGTCTAGTACGGTACGCGCCTTGCCGCGTGCTTCCGATCTACTGTTCGCGACTTTATCAATCTGCGCTCTCCCGGTTCAGGAGAAGTGTGACTATCAGCGGGTTGCTGGCCGTCTGTCAACTGTCAACCACTCTCGTCAAGCTTCGTAAAGCTGATGTGACACTCATGTTCCACCATCTTCGGCATTGTCTCATCGAAGAAAACCTCAAATCGGCTGGTAATACCTGGAGACGCGTCCGGGTCTTTTGCAGATGTCTTGTACTTCCGGTACAACGCAGCCAGCAAGGTAAGCATTTCCGCGTTTGCCAGATGCATCCCAATACACATGCGTGCCCCGCTGGAGAAAGCCCAGAAAGATCGGTTCCTGGGATCCGATTCAGGGATGAGGGTGCCACCGTCTGCCAACCACCGCTCGGGTCTGAAGGTCAAGGCAGAAGGATACACAGTTTCGTCTCGGTGGAGGCAGAATGGTGACATGCCCACAACAGTGCCCGCAGGGATCTCGTAGCCATCAACTACTGTATCGACGGGCGCAGAGCGAGGTTCGAAGGTCGGCAAGGGCGCGTACAACCTAAGAGATTCCCGGACAACTGCATTCAGATAGGGCAGTTGAGTTAGATCCTTCGGCTCCGGAAGCCCTTGGCCGTCCACGGAGATCTGCGACAACTCCTCCCTCAGCCTGTCTTGGTATTTCTTGTGCTGAGGCAATGAAAGGGCCCAGATCATGAACATCAGGGAATCTGAAGTGGTGTCGATTCCTGCCAACAAATGGTCAGCACATTCGGAAGCGATGTCCAAGTCGGACAAGTTTGCCTCCTTCTGCACCCTGAATAAGCGCCCAATGACGGTGGATTCAGCGCCATTGGCCTTGTCTTCGTCCGGAGCGTTCTTGAAGCTGCGGAAGGCTTTCAACGCATGCTGACGGATCCCAGAATACATGAAAGGCTTCCGCATCGGCATCAAATTCATCGATGTAAGCAGTCTCTCAAGGAAACCGCTGCGGGTCGTGATCCACTTCGTGTAAGCAGGAAAATGGACCGTGAACCACGCCAATCGTCTTCGGGCTGGATCGAGTATGTCCTGGATCAACTGTCTTGACTGCTCGGATCCTGCCAGAGCGGCCGTGGCTCCATATTTAGGTCCATAGACGAACTCTGATATTGCGTCAAGGGAGAAGTAATGCAGACTTGTGAATATCTCACTGCCCAGCTCAGGCTCTCGCTCGAGTAGGCTGAGGTAGGCAGCCACCTTACTCTTCACCAGGCTCGAGAAGTGAGGCGCCAGAATGGTCTGATTTGCGTAGATGTGGCTGATCAGCTTCTTCCGTTCGCGATGGAGCTGGCCCGAGGCAAACGAGAACAGATTCGGTCGGCCATAGGCATCGAACATTCGATAGAAGGCGGTTCGTTCGAAGCCGCTGCCGGCGCCATATATTGTCCTCAGCGCAGATAGACTGTTGAATGAGATTTCATTCGGTCCGATGCGGACAACTGGGCCGAATGCTTTGTGCAAGGTGTGGACAGCATAAACTGAGCGAGCGTGCCACGCATCCCAAGCCAGTCTGAACCTCGTCGTCGCGTGAAGCCATGTGCCGGGGATTTTCCTGAGCTTTGCAGCACGTGAGGAAGTACGAGTCGCTGTATAAATTACGAGCGCCAGCAAGACCCACAAGCTGATGGGCATTTTGTTGATCAAAGCTGTCTTTTGTCTCAATGTCGCAATCTTCAGACGATCTTCTCAGGTGCTTCACCTTCTAGCATATGCCCTGGATCGGGTACTGTTATAGTTTATGCCTGAAACTGGGCCGGTTCATGAAGGGCAAACGCAACAGTGAAAAATGCGTGCCGTCCACAGAAGCAAGACACCACCTGCAAGCGTTGAGCTTCGTGAATCCTCGATGTCTGCGGGCATGTCCGGGCTCGCCGATCAAGCGCTGGTACAGTACCCCAGCTGGCGAGTTAGGGCAACATTCTACCTCGATCGATTCACCGACCGCGATGTAGCTGGCTTTGTGTGTCCTCTGGATCATCACTTGTAGCCCTCCTTCATGAATTTGTGGCCCCCGGAGCTCTCCCGCGTCAACACACAGGCCCATATCTCCGCTTGGCGGATGTGTAGATTAGGCTGGGCAGACTGGGGAAGCCAGGCGCAAATAACCTTTGGTCTAGAAGCCTGGACATGTCCGCTCCGCAAGCCACAATCTTGTTATCTTGAGGTGGACAATCTTGAAAGTCCTCGAGAACAGTGACGCACATGTCCAGCACCCTACCAGGATCGTGGAGAATTACTGGGAATGCCGACGTGCATGATGACAATTTCTTCTCTTGGAATGGCGGAGGGTTTGAGTTCGGGAAGCGTGGGGCAAGGCAGATAGGTGTCGGCTGGGTTTGTGCCTGAGACAGGCAGGATCGGAGGATCGCCTATCAGATCAGCACTTCTCAGTCGCTCAGGAGGAGGAGTGCATGCCTGCTCTCAACGGCCTTGGCCAGGACAGACGCATAGCCGTAGCCATACCCATTTCGCCGGGACGCTGCTTCAGTCCCAGGGTCTCGGCACGTGGCGTGGCGAGGCCATGAGGCATGCAGTTGGGGTGATAGCTCATTGCAACCTCAGCAAACGCGTGCTCCAGCTCGCTTCGCGCTTCGGAGGCGACGGGATAGCATTTCTTGGAATCATGGTCTGGAATAATGCCGCGGACGGTGGATGTACGGGCGATGCCCATGATTGTGATTACCATCAGGAGAAAACGACGGGCAAAAGTAGCAATTGCACCCGACAACGGTTGAGCCGTATATACCAATCTTGCGGGACGCCCTCCAGGCGCTGTGAAGGCTACTGCTGAAGCTTCAGCACGCCATCCCACACCCAAAGCCAATGCGCCGCTCGACGAATCAAGCAGGTGTCAAGACATTGGTCAAGACAACATCAACGCGTCGATCGATGCTTATCGCAGCCTCTTCGCTGGGCTGGCTGGGCAAGCCGTGTGAGGATATCAGGTCCCGTCGGCAAACGGGGAGACCGGGGTCCAATGGGGAGGAAGGTGCGACCCAGGACCCCTGCGGAAAGATATGCAGCGGAAGCAGGCGCAGGAGCTTCGATGGCGGGTGGCCAAGTGCCAGTTGCTGGGTTGCAGCCAAGAGCAGCCAGCACGAGTCTTACATGTCGCCTTCGCCTGGCCCTACACACACTACCTTATCAATAGCCACTGACAGCCCTGCACTATCCTGATCCCACCCCACCTGGCAGGCCGTCAGCTCGAGCCTTGTCCGTTGCATTGCTGTTTCCGAGCTCATACCACGCGCTGAAGTTCCAGTGACCGAGTTATAAGAGATCCTCCGGGCCCTCGTCTTGCACCATGTCCGGGCCGCTTCCTCCCTCCTGCCACCTGCTTTGGTCGCCCTTTCGCCACGACGTCCATCGTTCTGAAGCACCGCCGTGAGCGGGGCAGCTCCCACTGAGACACCATCCTACCAGGAAGACAGTGTCGGCGTCGCCATGGCCGAGAACGACTACACCGACCCCGAGAAGGGCATCGAGCCCATCAAAACCCGAACCTCCGTCGACGAGCATGGCCACAAAAACTCAATCACCGGCCGGAAGACGTCTGTAGTGGACTCAATCATCGCCGCCGATTTGCTCGACGAGCGCTATCATATCACTCACCGTGGTCTGAAGAGCCGACATGCTCAGATGATCGCTCTGGGCGGAACTATAGGCACTGGGTATGTCCTAATCTCCCTCTCCGCCTTCGTCTTCATGGCGACACCCATTAACAGTTCTCCCGCTTAGTCTCTTTGTCGGCTCTGGCCAGACTCTCGCCCTCGGCGGCCCAGCATTCATTCTGGTCGCCTATATCTTGATGACTCTCCTGCTCTACTGCGTTGTCACCGCGGTTACTGAAGTGGCTGCATATCTTCCGGTCCACGGCGGCACAATGTCCTTCTACGGTTATCGCTACGTTTCTCGGTCCATGGGATTTGCTCTGGGCTACCTTTACTGGTACGCGTTGGGTATCTTGGTTCCATACGAAGTCACGGCCGCGGGTCTCGTCATCAACTACTGGCACAACGACGTCAACATCGCTGTCTGGATGACAATTATGCTGGTGGTGATTATCACCCTCAACTTCCTGCCCGTCAGATTCTACGGCGAAACCGAATTCTGGTTCGCAGGCACGAAGGTCATCCTAATGATCGGCCTGCTCATTCTCAGCTTCATTCTGTTCTGGGGCGGTGGGCCCTCCCACGACCGCCTAGGCTTCCGATACTGGAACGACCCCGGCGCAGCACATCCTTACATCGTCGGAGGTGATACTGGGCGCTTCGTCTCTTTCTGGGAAACGTTTGTTTTGTCGGTCTTCCCCTTCACCTTTGCGCCAGAACTGCTGGTCGTTACGGGCGGGGAGATGGTTTCGCCACGACGCAACCTGCCCATCGCCTCGAGACGCTACTTCTACCGGCTCGTCATCTTTTATGTCCTAGGCGTCCTCGCCATTGGCGTAACCTGCCCGAGCGATGATGAACGACTGACCAACGGCGGAGCTGGAGCCGGATCTTCGCCCTACGTCATAGCCGTCGCAAACGCAGGCATTTCGACGCTCCCTTCCATCGTGAACGCAGTTATCCTGATTTCGGCATGGTCGTCTGGCAATTCGTTCCTGTACATCTCCTCGCGCGCACTCTACTCCTTGGCCGTGCAAGGATCCGCTCCGCGAATTTTCAAAGCCTGCAACCGCTGGGGCGTGCCATAGTGAGTGCTCTTGTCCTTTCCCTCGTTTTGATATTCGCGCTCCAACTCTAGATCCGCGCTAACAAACGGGTTCCAGCATGGCGGTTGGCGTGTCTTCCCTCTTTTGCGGCCTCGCATACTTGAACGTCGCCGACGACGGCTCCACTGTCTTCAACTGGTTCGTGTCACTCACAAACACGTGGGGAATGACGTCCTGGATTTGCTGCATGATTGTTTATCTCCGATTCCGAAAGGCGTGCGCCGCGCAGAACATTCAACCCATCTATCGCAGCTGGATCCAACCGTATGGAGCGTATATCGCCATGGTGTCATTCACAATCCTCTGCCTTATCAATGGCTTCACCGTCTTCTTCCCTAGCAAATGGTCGGCCAGCTCCTTCCTGACGGCGTACATCGGCATCCCCATCTTCCTCGTGATGTACTTTGGCCACAGGATCTTCTTCTGGCGCGACAAGTGGGCCTGGGATCCCATGGAGGTGGACATGCAGACGGGGCTTCAGGAGGTTATTGACGCGGAGGTGCCGTTGAAGAAGAGAAAAGGTCTGGGCCGGATATGTATGATCATCGAGTAAACAGATCTGCAGAAGACACGGGAGTAGAATCCGCGCATCGCCGCGATGTCGTTGCCAAACATTCAGGGTCATGTGATCTCTGTATTCATATCACTGCCGCACTTTCAAGCCGCACCGGTAGCACGACACCTGAGCGTTCAAATCCACTTCGTCAGGAAGAGTCATGCAGGTCTAACCGGGGAGCACGAACAAGAACATACAGCGGTTCGGAAGAATGAGTGCGACGCAGACAGACCGACAACCCTCTTGCGTATTGTCCGGATTACCGAGGACATTGTCGCACAGTGCAGCAGGAGTGATGCGGTGCGTGAATACAGAGTAAACTCGGCCGGATCTAACGACGGCACGGCCCACGATTCGACTCCAAAAGCGCGCTCCGAAACGTAAAAAAGAGCATATTAGTACATCCGTCCTCCGTCTTGCTCGCGTCATAAGCAGCCTTGAGAGACAACAACCAAAGGGCCCAAACCTCTCGAGGACGTGTGAAGCGCAACAATGTATAGTACCTCCTGCCTACCCAGAAGAGGCACGCTCCGCCGCTCGTACACGTACGTATGTAGTAGGGTAGTAATTTGATGCGCACCGGGCCGCCAAGCTTTCGTCGTCGCCCGTGCAACCTAACTCCTACTCTAATCAAAACCAAGCCACGCGCTAAACCGCCCAGAGTTAACGAGTGTCTTAGGCAGAAGACGTTGAACTGGACGAGATGTGGAAAGTGTAATCGGGCTCGTTGTCTGTTTTCCGATTGAAAGCTTTTCTGAACGCGCTGAATGTCCAAACTGGGGTATTGCTATATACACATGACTGAGGTTTGTAAGCCCCCTAAATCTGTTCCTCATCCAAGAAATAGGTATAATCAAGAGGTTGCCGCCTTGCGTTCCAACTGGTTCGCTCCATCCCGAGGCTGCTATCTCATATGTCCAGCACCGATACGTTTCTTCAAAAATTGAAATCCAAAAAGTCTTAACCTCCAGTCGGACCAGCATGATTTGGGCGTCCACAGCCACCGATAACCACTCAAGGTGGTCGACTTGCATATTCGAGGTTGTTGGTTTCTCAACCTCCCGCCATGATTCCCACAGGCACGTCTCCGAGGTCGACACCGTAGCTAGCCCTTAGGAAGACGCCTTTCCTCGAAGCCTCGGCTTTCCCACTCGCAGATCTGGTCCCGGCCGAGCCGCCAAATCCGCTTCCGCGTTCATAGCCGAACTCCATCCCACCCGAGTAACGCCCAAAAGCTGGCGGAGGATGCCGCCTGTCCATAGGTTGTGGATGCAATTCCTCCGCCATTGACGAGGCAAAGCTGATCGCACTATTCGCATTCGAGTGTGGTCGAGGGGAAACAGCTCCACCCGAAGGCTGTGGTGATGGTAGAGGGCGGCGGGGAGAAGGTCCTCTCGATTGGGTTGTATATGGGTAGTGAGCGTCATATGTCATGGAATGCTGTCGAGACTGTCTCTCGTACGCGGATTCACGCTCGTTGGGCCCACTATTTGAACTTTCGAACGGCAGACGATACGCGTGCTCGTGCAGGGACAATGCCTCGTTCTGTCCGTGGTAGTCTTGCAGGGACGGGGAATAGTTCTCTGGAGAAAGGCATTGCGCCCAATCCTGCTGCCGCCGGGAAGGTGTGGCTGGGAACAGGAGTCCCTTCTCAACACTCTGAGAATATTCCTCGTACTTCCCAGAGCGACAGGGCTGTCGCCTCAAAGCTTCGCCTGCAGAATTTCTACGAGCTTTCCACGCTGCGGCCTGAGCAGCCCAAGGGTCATCCGTTATGTCAATTGGCCGGGGTGAATGCGTTGGAGGCGGTGGCGCCACTGGATCAGAGTCCTCCTCATAGACAAGATACGAAGGACGCGGTGAATGTGGTGGAGGCGGTGGCGCGACAGCAGTGCTCACTGACGGTTGTCGTTGCATTGAAGAGGTCCGGTATGCCTTTTCCAACATTTCAGGTGTGATGGGAGGGGCGTCACTGGCAAAACTGGCCGGTCTGAGGTTCTTACCAGGTATGCCTCCTCTGTCGTTGAACGAAAGGCGCCGCTCAGGGACCATGTTTTCACGCTCCTGAATGGATCGACTTCGACGCCTGGACAACTCTGCGGCTGTTCTATCATCCATCATCGATCGGGTGTAAGAAGGAGCCGTAGAAATGACAGGGGGAGTCATTGGCCCTTGCGAAAGAGCGTCGTAGTCGCTCAAGTCATAAGGACTTCTCCCCAATACTGCACCATCAGTACCGAAATCATTAATGATGGCAATTGCCTCGGCGTGACTGATGCCTGTGTCACGGCTCGAACTTGAAATGTCCGTTTTGGAACGTCCAAACCACGACCGCGGCCGACTGCGCGATCTCGATCGCTTCACTTGAAGGGACTGCTCCGGGCCAGGTGACGGAAATCTGAATTCAGTGTTTGACAGGTCAAGCATAGAGCTACTTGGCGTGTTTCCCATGGTGTTAGGTTGCATATAAGTTCGATCCAGTTCCGGCACTATTTGTGACCTTATGCGTAGGTTCTCTCGTGCTTCGGGAGAAACCTGAGGAATACTGTCTTCGTCAAAGGATTGTACCCTGACAACGGATATCTGACTGGGAGGTTGGCTCAATGGGCGTCTTTTCTTCAATAACTTTTTCCGGGCTTTTGCAGGCTCTGACCCATCGGGTGCAGATCCAGGTACAGCTGGCGGCATCGCAGCCGTTGCTCGCTCTATTGAGACAACGCTTGGTCGCGTATTGGCAAATGTTGGCACGTTGGGCTCAGTCTTTCGCGATTTGAGAATGGGTGGCTTGATTCCAAGGAAGGAGGCCGGTCGAATAGAACGTGATGTGGTATCACTCATTGCCGAGTTTGATACCTCGGGCAACACTGTCGTCTCTATAGGTGGTGGTGTCCGCTTCGTCATTTGAAGAGACCGGAGTGAGTTGCTAGAGCTATAGCCACTGTCTGATTTCTCTGCTGCACGAGGCGGGTGAAGTCCATCTCTAGAGGGTGAGAGCTGAACTTGAAGGTCGACCGCTGATTGGAAGGCTCCATCAGCTGGGAGGCTTGGCTCAATTGGAGAATGCCAGCTCATTGCGCTATCAGAAGCTTGGTGTTCATGATCAGTCGTCACTTGCAGGAGTCCTCTTCCTTGACCTCTTAATGTCTCAGTGCTCACTTTGCGGATTACTGAGCCAGTTGGGGAAAGCGACGGCTCCAATGGGCTGACTGGAGAAAGCTCACTCAAGTCGTTCTCAGGTGAAGGCGACCTTTGCAGTGATGAGCACGAGCTCGCCCTCCAAAGTGACGATTCGGATCGGGTCCTCCGAATAGTGCCGACGGGGGAGCTTTGCGTCTGCTGCTCAAATGGACTCGCACCGAGCTCGGCAATATATTCGTTTGCCATCAGCGAGGTATGATCCCCCGTGGAGGTAGGCTCAGTATCTTCTTCTGGCCTCATGACATTCTGCAGTGGATGGGCTCGCGGTGTCGCTTTGTCATCGTCATTCTCCCAGCTGAAGATTCGACGAACGGCTGTGCCGTTGGCATTACCATGGGAATGGAATTCAATTTGTTCGATCTCCTCCTCAGTATCGCCGTATTCGCTAGACACATCTCTGTGCGGTGTCTGAATAGCCAGAAGCTGCCTTGACACCTTCGACGCCTCGCTCAAAGCCGGCGAGGCTCGACCGTTGACGATCCGCAGGGAACCGTGCCTCAATCCGCCCAATTGCGAATACCCCATGTCAGACGGTGTACCAGCCCGCCCAGTAGCCCTTGGTGGCGGAGGTTGCCATTCTAAGTAATCCGACTCAACAAGACTTGCCGCAGGTTCTTCCAGCTCTTCGATCACTTTGTGCCCTTGTAAATCTTGCTTGGTCGTGGTGGGAGATAGCTTCCTGGTGGCGGTGCCAGGGGCGAAGGAGGACCGACGGGTTGGAGGAATGGAAGGCGAATCCGCAATCTGGTCGAGTGAAGGGTTTGGCGTAGAAGCGACTGTCGACTCCGACTTGAGTGAGTTTACTCGTTCGTCACTGGGCATCCGGCTTAGACTGGACGATCTCTGCAGCGACAAACGACGAAGGAGAATAGATTTCCTCTTCTGTGGTTTGATTGGAGATAATGGCACTGGCTCTTGTTGCTGCTTCCGGGGCGCTTCAGCTGTCGCCTTGTTTCCCTCGATTCGACTGACCATATAGGCCACCCTCCAGCTTGAGTCGTTCTTCATTGCGGGAATGGGAGAGTGACCGTTGTTGTCTGGGGCGAGGACATCGTCCCGGATATGCTGGCGCAACGCATTGGCTGAGACGGGCGACAACGGGCTGACAGGCAGCTCTGTCGCGCTTGCATTCTTGCTCTGCGCGGGGACCTGCAGACTAAGCGTCGGTGTACTCGTGGAAGTCTGAATCTTGGTTGCATTGCTTGTGAGGGGCTTCGACAAGCGGTTTCGCCGACGAGTATCGGGTTCAGTCTGGACCGACTCGGCCGCAAGACTTGATCTGCGGCGACCGAACCGCATCTTGAGGTCTAGTATGTCCTTAACCGCGGGATACTTTGGACACAAATGTTTCCTAGGTCCCAGTGACAGAAAGATATCATGCCATCGAAGACATCTCTCGGACCCACTCCAAGACGTGGTGATAGTATCCAACGCCTCGACTCTGGAGAGAGAGTGGGCTGCAAACACTACACAAGCACGGACCCGGGAACCTATCACCCTGAGGAAGGCGAGGTCAATGCGTTTGACGTGACCGTCGGTTCACCAGGAACGAGCGAGGTCACTCTGAAGAGCACGGCTCATGAACGGCACGAGTAAAGTATGACTGAGAGCAGCTTCAGATGTAAAGTGAGCACGAGTCCGACACAAGCAGCGAAGCAGTGCGGGCTCCGTAACTCTAGAGCTTGGGAGAGATCGTGGTGATGGGAGAGGGGAACTGACGAGGCGGTGGACGTGGACGTGGTCACTCGGCCGTGACGAACTGTCAGTTTCAAATGCACCAAAGCCAGGGCCATGTTTGAAGAGCTCCTTCCTGGGGGTGGAGATTGCGCAAGGGCGTGTCCCCATTGGCTGCAGCCGCGGACGCCACACGCAATTCGTTGCCAGGGGAGCCGCGACCCGCAAAGCACTGGCCCGCCGTGTCGAGAACCGGATTTTGCGGCAGCGACGCGGGCCAAAAGGCCAAGTGTCAGCCACCGCTAGACCGTTTCCGCACCACACCATCGGACAGCCGAGATGGGGGCGCCACACCTGCTTGCCCCGATTTTGCGGGCCAGAAGTCTTGAGACGTGGTCCAGGCACGACTGACGCAACCGTCCAGCCACTGACCGCGCTGGTCAGAAGCGACACACCTCGAGCACAGATCGCCACTCCGCAGTGATCTGTCGATCTGGTCCTTCCTCGGTCGAGAACTTCCAGATCCTCCGGATTATCATCTCTGCCGCATGTGAACAACACTTTAGACTTCGGCAAGTCCGCTAGACCGGGATCTTCGAGGCCGCGTATGCGACGCACATTGCGTGCGAGTCAAGCCATGCAGCCAAGACAGTCACGCCGACGCAAGGGAGGAGATGGTCAACGTGTACTTTGCGTAAGCTAAGGGCAGAACTGTTGAGAGACACATGCGGGAAGTACGGAGTATGCACAAGCTATATCTTCCCAGCCTCCTCCCTGCGCGTAAGCGTGAACCGGTGGTTACATGCGCGATGCCAGTGCCGCGATTGGCTTGTCAACCGGAGAATCTGGGTGACATGTGCAATTATGGAGGGCCTGAGTTTATTTTCGGAGACGTACGGCAAAGTGACAGGAAAGGTTATCCACGCTGGTCAAAAGGTCAATTCTGGAAAATTGGTGTCAAGACCGGATAGATTTGTCTATTATTCGTCCTATGCTAAAGGGAGCCGAGATCTTCGTCCCAGTTACTCCCTGCCCAAACATGAGCGCCAATCCATTGTGCCGCCTATGTAATATGCCATTGCTCTAACGCCACGCTACGCAGCCGGTATGCTGGTGTTGTACAGAAGCCAATGTCTTCGATTCTAACATCCAAGATTTACTGAATTGCGATGCGACGGCTCTCAGGCGCGGGCGCCTTAGGCACAACAATGCTTAGGAGGCCGTTCTTGAGGGAGGCCTTGACGGCTTCCTGGTTCACGCGTTGAGGGAAGCTGAAGCTGCGGGTGAACTCTCCAACATGACGCTCAGAGATCCAGTACTGCTGTTCAGCGGGCCGTTGTTCCTCGGTCTTTGCAACTTGCTTCTCGGCAGGAGCAGCTGTTGGCGCAGCTACCTCTGCCTTCGCCTCGGAGGACGCGGATGAATTGGCGGGCTCCTCGTCTTCAACAGTGGCTCGGTGTGACTTGACGCTGCTGGTCTCGGGTGCCTCTTCGATGGCAGCGTTCTTCTCGCCTTCGACAGCTTGGGGCCGGCGGCCAGATTCGGATTGACGTTCGGTCCGGCCTTTGATCACCAAGGTATGTTCGTCGGTGAACTCGATGTTCAGGTCTTTCTGGTCGACACCAGGGAGTTCACCTTCCAAAGAGTAAGCATCCTTTGTCTCCTTGAGGTCAAAGCGAGGATTGAATTGTTTTCGTGCTGCTCGGCTAGCTTTCTGGAGCTCGTTGAAGGTGTCGTCGAAGAGGCTAAAGAGAGGAGCGGCTTCGTGGCGGATTGGTCCGCAGCGCACGGGCGCGATGGCGATTCTTGGAAATAGGAAAGACATGTTTCTAGTTTTGGAGAGTGTTGGGCTTAATGGTTCTCGATGTGCGAGAGTCGATGGTCGTCCTGGTCGAATGCCGATGGTTCGTTTGTCTAGATCTTGGTTGATGTCGAACTGGAGAAAGCGCTGCGTCGAGGACGACTTTATACCCTTTCATCTCGTTCGACAGAAGATGCCAGGATAATCCAGCTGGATGAGAAAGCAGGGCCGCGTTGATGCTGGATGATTCTCCGGCCAGGCAGCGTTGGCTTGCGATTTTGCCACAAGGGGCCAGATGCTTCGACCAAATGCCAGAAGCTTCCTGGTCACGTGACCTGTAGTTCCGGGGAAGCCAAAAGGTCTGGGGATCAAAAGAGGCTTCATGCTTGAGGCAAGGGCTGGACCGAGGACAGTAATACCAGCTGTCGCTCAGTGGATGTCTTTGACGCCAGGCGACGAGTATAGCTCGAGCTTCCGAGCGCCCATTCTAATCAGAGCCTCGACGGCGCTAAAGTCCTTCTTGTCAATGGCCTGGTTCTTGCGGAATTCTCGCCTTTACAAATACATTGCTGATTAGTCTCGGTGAATACAACTACGTGATGAAAAGCGCTCACCGTGCTGCATTGCGGAAGTTCTCCCTGGTCGCCTAAGGGAAGAGGCTATGAGTAACGAACGCGGTGGCGAAACAAGCGGCGGAGGGTTACTGCACCTCTGGTTTGTCCCGCGTAGCTCGTAGACATGCCCGGTATAGCTTGAGCACTTCACGCTGCAGACCCGAAAGGCGTGCCATTCTCTTACGGTTGAGTTCAGATTGACGACTTGGAATTGAACTGAAAGTCTCCATGAAATTGAGCGGCGAGGTTGATCAAGCGCTCCGGGATCGCCGCCTTGCCGCATTCGGAGATTTGATGGTGCCGCTCTAGCCAGGGGCCACTCGAACACAGGCCCCTGAACATACATATTTCCCTCCGTCGCATGAACCATTTGCTCGCTCTGGTCGACATATCCTTTCCGATTGTTTTCCCAACCTCGCTACTCCTCTATGAACGTCAACAACTCCTGGTTGACCAGATCGACACAGATATTTGGCAACGCGTGAGGTCCCCCAGTCACCACGACGAGTCGCCCTTTCTTCAACAATTTCACAGCTTCGTATGCCGCGGCCTGGATGGGGACCACTTGATCGTCATCCCCGTGTATAACCAAGACTGGAATATCGATTTTCTTCAGGTCTTCCGTCAGGTCCGTCTCCGAGAAGACCTTGATGCACTCGTAGGCATTGACGAACCCGCACATCATCCCCTGCTGGTACCAGGATTGAATCAATCCCTGAGAGACCTTGGCGCCGGGGCGGTTGAAGCCAAAGAATGGGCCGGAAGGGATGTCGATGAAGAACTGAGCGCGGTCGTTGATCATAGAAGTGCGGAACTCGTCAAAAACTGCGAGCGGCGTGCCTTTGGGGTTGGCCTCCGTCTGGACCATCAGGGGCGTAACAGCGCCAACGAGCACCGCTTTCTTCACGCGACTTGAGCCATGGCGACCAAGGAAGCGTGCGACTTCTCCGCCGCCGGTGGAATGCCCTACCATGACGACATTTTTCAAGTCAAGTTGTTCAAAGAGTTGCAGGAGGTCGTCGGCGTAAGTGTCCATGTTGTTTCCGGACCAGGGCTGACTTGAGCGGCCGTGGCCCCTTCGGTCATGTGCGACCACACGGTACCCCTTGCTGGCGAGAAAGAACATTTGGTTCTCCCAGTTGTCGGAGTTCAGGGGCCAGCCATGGGAGAAGACAACGGTGGTGGCGGCATCTTTGTTTCCCCAATCCTTGTAATAGATGTCGGTACCGTCGTTGGTCTTGATGTAAGGCATCCTGAGCGATGGTACGGATCAGTCAGGCTTGTGAGTGACTCGATTGCGATGCTGCTGCGATAACCTGGCGCGTGATGAGGATGGCTTCGAACAGGCAGCGGGGGGGGGGCGTCCTCCTCCATATATATGCGTTCCGTTTTGCAAACCTTCCGGATGGTCGACAGCAGTCGATGGCAGAAACCGAGGACACGGAGGATCGTCACGGCTCATCATTGGCCCTCGTCGAATCTCAGGATATACGGCGCAACGAAGAAGCAGTTGCGCCACACCATCGAAGGTACTGTTGCAGCACCTGCTGCTTAGCGCCGACCATGGGCATGCTGCAAAATGATATTCACGTTTTGAGAGGAGCAGTCACTCACCAGATCTGGCAAGAACACACACCAAGAGACCGAGAGTGCGGAGAATTGGTTCCGCCTGCAGCATCCCAAGTGGAGGCTTAAGCAGCATGACAAAGGCTTCGATGACTCCCAATTCGTTCAGTGAAGTAGCGACCTGCCGGTCTAGAGCCCGCCGGGAATGTTTTCGATACCATTATCGTCTGATCGTCCCACCATGGCCGGCAACGTAATATGCTACGCTGACCCACATTATTCAGCAGGCAAAATGAGTAACCAACCGTGACACCCTTTGTCGATTGTGGCGGCTTGTTGAGAAGTACCTCTGATCGCACGCGGGGATCGAACGACCAACGGCAGGGCTTTGCCATAAGCAAGCACTTCTATCAAGCATAATCCGGATCCCTGTAGTCGATCATCTTCCGGTGCTCTGAGCGAAGTATTATGCGGTAGGATATCCTCCTTCGCAAGGATCAATGCTAGCATCCTACGCCTTCTTCCTAACAGCACGACCTGCTGGAGATCCAATGCAGAATGTTGACGCGTTCATGGTCGTCTCCCTTACTGCTCTCTGCCTTCCGATGCAGAAGTAGGAAACGCAACAAGACGAAATACCCATCACAGCACATTGCATTGCACTCCGTTGTGCCACGAGCTGGAGAAATCGCCTGGAAGAATCGTCATCTCATATCCAACTTGATCATAACTGTACATCGCTGGCCGTTTCGCACGCCGGCTTGCTTGCTTGGTGCTGTCCAAAAGACAACCTCACCGACTCATCCGCGCCGCCCTTGCTGTGTTGATATTCAAAAGTCCACAACCGCCACTGGGGTTAGTTCGTGTCGAGTTGCCAACATGCGTGATCTCTCGCCTTCAAGTATCTAGCTACGAAGGGTGCTCGTAATTAGACTGGTTTCGTCCACTCTACTCGCCTTCGTAGCTATCTCCCACGGTGGGATCTCGCCTGACGGTTATCTCTTGCATCGCGCGGTCCCCTTCCCGTTCACCTTCGAGCACAAGTCCCTTCTCGTTCGCCAAGTGGAGAAGACAGATAAAACAGTACGATGTGCTGATGTCCTTCATCTGCTGGTCGGGATACACGGAGCGGAGATCCTGGATTAGGTCGGTAAAGTTAAGGATCTCCCCCCCTTGCTCATCAGACATGGGTTCGGGTGGTTCGTCAACGGCGGGCCGAGGTTGATCATTGGGAGTGTCGTCGACGTCCATCATGTCTACATCGCCATCGCCATCGCCGTTGTTGTTCGCCTCTGGCTCGCGTGGTAACGTCGGAGGCGGTCGGTCAAAGACGCGGATCAGTTTCGTCTCCATGCCCTTCCACAAATTCTCCTTGAGTCGCCGTACATCGACTTTCTTCGCCGTCCTCGCGTAGTTGACGTATTCAGGCCGAAGTCTCTTGCCCGCTTGCGTGACGAGTTGGCTGCCGAACGACCCGGGGAGGAGATCGGATTGGCTGTTTGGAACTTGAGAGTCTGGTTGTTGTGATATCGCTTGCTCGTCTTGTCCGTCAAGCGCGTCGAAGATGTTCGGCTGTTGTTGGGATTCCGGTTGAGGTGATAGCATCTCCCTCGCATCCATGAATGCCTGTCCGTCGTCACCGCCTCCAATATCATCGTCGTCATCATCATCAATGGGTAAGGGCCCATCAAATGGCACAAGCTGATCATCGTCCGCGAAGAAGTTGGCATCGTAATCGCCCTTTTTCCCCTCATCGTCATCAACTTCACGATCGCCGGTGATTGCTGTACCCAGACGATTCCTCGCGCCAAATCCCTCATCGATAATTCCCATGGATATACCTCCTTCTTTCCGCCGGATCCGTCCAACCCGACACTTCGGCTTCGTCCATAATCGCATGAGTTTCCGCGGGTCGACAAGTTCGTCATCCTTGTCGAGCAGATTATGTCCTTTCGTGCGCCACTGCGCTTTCGGCAGGGAGATTTGTGAGTTCAGCACGGGTGGCTGCTCGAGTAATTCCTGCAAACTTTCTGACATGGGTCCGAGAAAGTCAATCTCAAAGGGTTCTTTCTCTTTGCGTTGTCTCGTGGGTGCCGTGTTGGTGCCGTTGGCCTCTGCTTGTTGTGCTTTCTGGATCTTCTGCATCCGCCAGTTCTCGAGGGTCAAAAATGCAGTCTTGCCTTTCGCACGCGAGTTGAATGCCTTGTCAAAGTACGCCATGACGGATTCATGCTCCGCATCTTCTTGGTACTTGTGCTGTAAGGACACTGCATAGCCCCGAGCACCATTTTCAAGCAAATTGTCGTCCACGTCTTCAGCGCGAACGATATGGGCTTGAGCATCCACCGCGGCTTCCCTCGCCCACGCTTCACCGCCTTCGCCGAAGCCGACGTTGTCTGCAACGTCAAATCCACCGAGAAGTCCACCGTCATCGTCGTCGTCGTCGAAGCCCATGGCATTGCTGCCGTCTAGGAAAATGCCTGTTTGGTCTGCTAGGTCCAGCGCGACACTGGGACCGGAAGCTGGAGTTTGTGATCCTTTCTTTTCTTTCCAGTCGTCCGGAGCTTTGAGGAAGGGAATATCCAGAGAGCCGGAAAGGTCGCCCAGTGTGAAGGTTTTCATTGACGGACAGATGTCTTGGGAGTCAAGGAGGGACATGTCGGGGAAGAATTTGGCGGCGAGGGAGGTGAGGTCAATTTCGTCGTCTTGTTCGTCGACGGCACCTTGGTCTGCCTCCGTTGATGCACTCGGCTCGTTCTGCTGTGATTCTGCTGCTTCGCTGTCCTGGGTCTGCTCTCGCTGGTCGTTCTTCTCCCCACTAAACGCAGCATCACCAGCATCGTCACTGCTATCGAAGACAATCCTTCCATCCGAGTCGATGGACAAATGATTCAGGAGGAGGCCCTTAGCTCCTCCCTCATCAAAGTCAGCACTCGCTTTCTTGAACAGCGGATCGACCGCAAACTCCAGTTCGAGCTTCTTCCCCTGGAACGAAGCAAAGCCAGGGGCGATAGTAGCTTCGTGACTGCGTGCAGGTTTCCTCTTGGCCTTTTTCTTGCCCTCACCATCTTCCCCCTCTTCTCCATCCTCGCCTTCTTCATCGTCTTCCTCGCCGTCAGCATTCTCTCCTTTCCTGTTCTTCTTCCCTTCTGCACCGCCATCCGCGAGACCGCTCAACAAACGTCCCGTTTCGGTCGCCACACTGTCGACCCTGGACGTATAGATCTTGACGCACCCATCCAGCGTGCAGCTCGCTTTCTGGAAATTGACACCATCACCTTCCTTCAGGAGACTCATGTCGTGGAAATAATCAATCAGGGCAAAATTCCAACTGTTCGCCGCATTGATCTTGTTGTCGGTGGCCATTTTCATCCACTCCTCGAAGTTGGCGAGGATGGGAACGCGTTTCATGGGCGTGACGCCGTTGTCGGCGTGTCCAAGAGACGTACGTATGTTCCCGCCACCATTACTCTGCCTATATTGCCCAGCTCTCTTCCGTGCCTGCGCAGTTGTGGCCGCGTCTTGCGTCCTCGGCGTGCGCGGTGAGTCTGACATGTTGCTGTAGTTCGATTCTCGGCGTCTTTGGTTGAGCTTGCGTACTGGACTTGCTGCTGCGCGGATCTCGTTCATCTGGATTTCTTGAAGGGCTTGTCGAGAGTGCAGACGCGCGACCTTTTCGCCTTTGTCGTCGTTGAGGGGAATTCTGAGGTGAAGGAAGTGTTAGCAGGATGTGGAATCGAGACTGCGATGTTTGGAAGTTCTTACTTCACGGGTGACAGCTTGCTCTTTTCTCGCGCCATGTTCACAACGACTGCCTGCCGGCTGGGACGAACACTCGACTCTCTTACAACACGAGGCATCTTGCCTTTGGCGCCGCAGGTAATCTTGTGCTGGGTCGTTGCGGGCCAGGGCGCCTTTCACTGCTGCCCTTTTTTCTCACGTCACGGGTCTCGAGTCACCTCCAGACACTTTGAGCATCAGGCTTGGGCGGCCTTGTAGTTTCACGGATCTATAGCTCAACTTGAAGATTGATTTGGAGTGGCCAGGCTTTGGAATCTCCGCTTGTTGACGTGTTGACAAGTGGACGAAAATGGTTAGCGCAGTTCTCCCGACGTCACGTGTGCAGCTCGCTTGCGGGGGAGCTCAACCGAGACGAGGCGAGGAAAGCCGTATACCGACACGGTAATGGGATTATGTTCAGCTTGTACTTTCTGGAGGCGCTCCAGATTCGGCGTCTCCTTCTCCTCATACACTCTGGTTCCGACCACTTTGCACATGCTATCTAGCTAGTCCAAAACCCTCCCAGCAACCGCACTGCTACTACGATCTTTCGTTTCGGTCTTGCGCAAGCCCTTGCCCAACTGAATTTCCCCCAGCAATGCACCAATATCAGCACTCGCTGCACGAGCTGGCGCAGGCATTGGTGGCGGAGGCGGCGGACCTCCAGGAGCATCAGAGGTGGGGAAGGGTGGCGGTGGTGGTGGTGGAGGCGCGCTAGGCGCACCGCTCCCAGGAATTGGTGGTGGCGGCGGAGCAGAAGACGGCTCAAAAGCACCAGGAACTGGAGGGGGCTCCTGAACAGGCGTCTGAGGCTTACTGTCCATTGCTGACAAGGGCCTCGGTGGTGCCATAGTGCCAAACAGGATGGAAGCCAAATGTTTCGCAGACCCGCCGCCCGCACGTTCTTCTTCGTCGTCACTCTCTTCCTCCTTGTCAGATCCCGCAGCCGACCATTCATCCTCTTCAGGACGGCGACGTGACTGAGCCCCGGTAATGCTGGGCGTCAGTGGCTTGGCAGTCTCTTGTTGAGCCATGCGGTGGAAGGGATTGGTAGATGCGAGACTTTCAGCTGGTGGCGCGGGCGCCGTTGGTGGTGCTGGCGGTGGTGCGAATGTTTGAGTTTGTGGAACCGGAGGTGGCGAGAACACTGGCTGCCCATTTTCTGCGGGTTTGCTTTGAGAAAGCTTGCGGAAGTACGGGTTCCGTGACTCTTGAGCAGCAGGTGGGCTGGAGACAGGCGTGGGTTCGTAGCCACTGCTTGCTGACCGATCCGGGGCAGCATGGCTGAGGGGAGGTGAGGCGACAGAGCCTGTCAGCACCTGACTTGTTGCCGGTGTACTCTCTTGCGGCGTGATCTGCTGCGGGCCTTCATCCTCGTCCGACGATGATTCATTCTCAATTTGTTCAAGCTGAAGCTGGAGTTGTCGCTCTCGCTCCCGGGCTGCTTCAAGTTCGGCTCGTTGTGCTGCAAGCTTGGCCTCCTTCTCCTTCGCCTCCCTCTCTGCAGCCTTTTTGCGAGCTTTTTCTTCCTGCTTCTTGATCTTACCGGCCTTGACTTGCTCTTCTAGCGCTCGCAGCCGAGCCTGGGCAGCCTCGCGCTCTTTCTCGAGGTCGTTTTCTTGCGCCTTGGCCGCAACTCTGAGGTGGTGTCAGCGAATACAATGGTTGTACTGATGTCAAACTTACTCCAGTCGTTCTCGTTCACGTTTCTCTGTTGCTTGCTCGGCTCTGATCTGCGCGGCTGCTTCTTCTTCCGCTTTCGCGCGAGCTGCCGCTTCTTCCTCCGCCTTCGCACGGGCTGCCGCTTCCTCTTCCTTGGCACGAGCGGCAGCTTCGGCTGCTCTCTTGGCCGAGAAATCCGCGCTGTCCTGTCTCTGCTTTCGCGGTGCTGGCGGGGGTGGCTTCTTCTCGTTCTTTGGGCTGGGAGGAACAACGCCCTCATTGGCGAGTCTCTGCTGTCGCTCCTGTTCGCGTCTCGCATCTTCGGCTTCGGCCTTTCGCACCCGCTCCTCTCTCTCGCGTCGTTCACGTTCCTGACGTTGCGCCGGTGTCTCACCAGCGTCGCCAGCTGGCTTGAGACCGGCTGCTGCCATTCTTTCTTGAATACGCTTGAGGGCCTTCTCTTTGGCAGAAGCGACACGATCTTGCTGAGACTGGCCAACGGAAGAGGTTGAGGGAGAAGAGGTTGGCGGTGGTCGCAAGGGCGAATCGCCATTCGTGGGCTTTGAGTCCTCACGATTGTAGTCACGCGAAGTTCGTCTAGCAGGAGCTTGCCGAGATTGCCTGCCTATGTTAGTGAACAATCATCAAGAGTGAGGTTGATGCTTACTCTTCCTTGCGAATCTTCGCGGTCCTACTGCTGCGTTGTAGATCGTAGATGAGTTCTTTGATCTCGTCCTCGACGCCCAGTGCTTCTTCCCATCTCCTACGTTCATGCTCTTGAGTAGCGTTTTCGCCGGAGTCGCGTAGACCATCCTCTAGAGTGGTCACGAAATCCTTCACACTATCTTCAACATCTCGGGTCATCGCTTCGTGCCGCTCTTGTTCCGACCTGATGCTGGATGTTTCTTGTTCCAAGCGTCTCTGAGCGCCGCTTTCGTCGTCCACGGCAGGGACGGGACGGCCTGCTAGTTCGGCGGCTCGTGCTTGCATCCTAGCGCGTGCTCGTGCCTTGATCCGATCTGCTTCGGTGACACTGCCTCCAGGGCCGGTTCCCACTATGTTGGAGGCGCTATTTGGGTGCGCTTTGGCATCTTTGAGACGGAAAAGCTGCAACTTGGCCTCGGTAATGGCCCTTTCTACCTTCCGAACATCGGACGCAAGTTGTGGCAGTCGATCCTGGTATCGCTGCAGCTCTCTCCTCATGGCTCTCCTCTCGGCACCAGTGTCGCCGCCAGCAAAGCCGGAGTTGGGATGAGTGTCACAATCATCTTGAACACGGCGGATCTGCCGGAAGAGTTCTTCGGCCTCCCTTCTGTCCCTACGATCCAGGACATCCTCATCGTCCGCTTGTCTCTCGTCTTGGAAATCAGTAGCGTCGAGCATGATCTTCTTCTCACGGATCTTCTTCCTGATCTGATCAGGAGTCAGGTCGTCGTAGGCAGAATCGCCAACATCGGATGAGGGTGCAGGGGACGAAGTTCTACTACCTCCATCGCCAAGACGACGTCGAGCGCTGGAGCGGTAGCCAACAGCGTCATCGTTGTTGCGGAAGACCGTTGCGTCTTTGCGACCAAAACTAGGTGAAGCTGAACCAGCACGGAACGAGTGATCCTTCAGATAGCTAACGCCCGTCTTCTGCGGCTGCAAAAATGCGCCCGAGGTCTTCCGAGCCTCGGCGTCCCGGGAGAGCAGCGACTTCACAGTATCAATGGAGCTGTTGAAGTTCTTCGTCGACGGGGGGATAAGTTCGGGAGGAAGCCGTGCGGGAATGGGATACCCGTTCAATTTCCGATAGATAAGATGCATGGCCACGGCGAACTCATCCATATTCAACCGACCTTTGTTGTTGGGGTCAGAGAGCGTCCAAATTGCTTCCAGGTCCGCCCTTTCAAGGCCACTCTGACCCATAATTTCTATCGCCGTATCGCCGGAGATGGAGCCGCGGCCCAAGCCGTCCCAAGCACGGAAAAGCTGGTCGTAGATTCGCTTCTCATCCTTGGTCACGGCCCAAGGAATCTTAGCATTGCTCGTGAGACCTTGCGTAGTCCAGCTTCCAGCTTCACGGCCGGTTTGGGGCATCAGACGCTGCTGAAGAGCTTCAATATTGGGCAACCCACCAGCTGGCGCATTGACGAATCCCCACTGACCAGGAATTCCGGTTGGCTGGGCTTGTAGGGGACCAGTCTGTTGGGGCGAAACATTTGTACCAAAGCCACCACTTGGCATGAGAGGTAGAGACGGTCGCGCGCCACCAAAACCCGCCGGTTGAGCGATACCCGGAAACCCTGTAGCCTGGGGTTGCAATCCTTGGGGCTGCCCGGGGAACCCTGTGGGCTGCGATTGAAGGCCTGGCATTTGGTTATAGAAGCCAGTCGGCTGGGACGTAAGCTGTGACAGGAGCTGCTGATTGTTGGGTTGCTGTGGCGTAGGCTGTTGCGGCGCCGGCGGAGACATGGCATTCTGCCTCAGTGGAGCATCAAAGTCCGGCACGTTGGTTCGCGGTGCTGGGAGAGGCTTGTCCTCGATAACACTGAATGAAATGATATCGACCATACTTGACACCTCGTTCTTGATCTTTTCGGGCAGCACCGACGGCAAATCCTTCCCAGTCAATTTCAAATTGCACAGATACATAGCCAAAGCAAACTCCGGGAACAGGAGTTGGCCCGATTTTGTAGTGTCTGAGAGGATCCATATCTGCGATAAAGCGCTGCCTGGCAACTTCGATCTCAGAAGCAGATCTCGAGCCTTTTCTCCGCTCAGTGCCTGGCCCTCTCCCACCGCCGACTTGAACAATTGCTCGAACTTGGCCTGGTCCGTGGCGGTGATGAAGGACAACCTGATGTTTGGGATCTTGCTTGCGCTCTTGCTCTGAGCTCTCCCCCTCCTCGGCGGAGGTGCACCTGACGAGCCCTGAGTGAAAGAGGCCGCGATCTGGGAGGAAGTCTGCTGCGGACGCAGAGGGGCAGCGGCAGGCTGTTGTGGTTGAGGTGCAGGCGGAGGGGGAGCGGCCTGAAAGGAAGGCTGCGGCGGTTGCTGGAATGGTGGTGCCTGCTGAAACGGGGGCTGCTGGGCTTGATTCTGAGGAGGATAGCCCGTGAACTGAGGCTGTTGCGCCGCAGCCTGGAAACCCGGCTGCTGCTGAAACGCAGGGAAGCCAGTCTGCTGAGCCTGCAACTGACCGGGGAATCCGGTGGGTTGCGGAGCAAAGGGAGCTTGCTGAGGAGCTTGATTAAATGAGCCGAAAGACTGCTGTTGCCCGAAGCCGCCGGGGGCGGCACCAGGACGGGCACTGTTGGTGCCGCCGAGGAAGGAGTTGGAAGACGAATACATGCTTGCAATACACGTAGAACCAAGAAAAACAGATGGAAAACACGGAAAAGATGGGATTTGAAGAAGGGCCGAGTGAGACGACGCTCAGTTTCAGCAACTCGGCTCGATCGACGCCAAGCTGCGGATAACGCGCCACCAACCGAAGAGGAGAGAGGAACTCCCCCAGGTACGAAGCTACACTTGACAACTAGCATTCCAAGCCTCTACACTTTCTGCTCAGTGCTACACAGGCACCTCGATAGGTGACCCCTAAACTTCGGATTATAAATATCGAACATAGAAACTCAATGCTATGGAAGAAGGAACTTTGGTTCACGCTGACCGAAGGGACAAGACTTTCACACACGGCGGAGGAAGGGGATAAGACTCATTGAGTCAAGTAACAAAATTCGAAGATGTGAAGATATGCCTGCATTTTGACTATGTTAGACTCAACTAGGTGAGGTAAATGGAGAAATTCGACGAGAGCATCTCTTCCAATCCCAATATCCTCCCAATATCCGAGGAGTTTACGAACTGACAAACGACTCCTGCGATCACTTGCCTCGCCAGGAAAGGACCAAGCTACTCTGGTGCCATAGCCGACGACGGAGCTACTCATGCTTCACCACTTGAGTAGCAGCATAGCGCCAATAGCGATCTGCACATACAGTGCGGAGATACTTGCCCTTCCACACCATCAACAAGAAGGTACAGCCGAATGCGCAAGACAAAATCGACACAGCAATGAAGGTATCCTGCAGCCCCTGTTGAGCGATCCAGGGTGTGATGGCGTAATTGAAGCCGAAAGACATGCTGTTCCGGCATAGGATCACCGAGACGATGGACTCGCCAGCAATCTCCTTGAATGAGTCGACGTTGTAGGCAATAGCATAACTGCCACCTGCAACGTTGCAGTATCCATTGAGGATTGAGCCCAGAAGCAGTACAGCCCAATGTAATTTGTGTGCCGCTCCGATTCCCCACAGGATTAGTCCAACTGGCATGAGGATGCAGTAGAGCACGAGACCCCATAGTC
Organism: Phialophora macrospora; assembly: GCA_000835435.1. NCBI lineage: Eukaryota > Fungi > Ascomycota > Eurotiomycetes > Chaetothyriales > Herpotrichiellaceae > Phialophora > Phialophora macrospora. The sequence continues at coordinate 2,122,633 of KN846956.1, read as the reverse complement.
GTTGCTCGGGCTCACGAAGACCGCCTGCGCGTCGAGCAAGCTTCAAGGTGTACCAATCAGACACTGGCCCGGTGAGAGCCCCAGCGATGAGGGTTCCTATCAATGGCGCAACATAGCTAAGTCCGACCATGGCAGGAGAAAAATTGTAAGGTGGGGACGAAAGAATGACCGACGTGGTCGCGTTGTAGACGTTATACCTGTGCCCGATGTTAGCGGAGGCTATGCTGAGAGCTTCAAGATGCTTGGTGTACGGCACAACTCCACTGCTCGATCGGTCGGCTTGATGTACGGCACGACCTCGACGGGAAAACAATCTTCACTTACCACGCCAATGATGAGCCGTACATGAAGCCTGCCCATGTGATGTTCGGAAATTGAAAGAAAATCAGGACTGGGCGGTACATCATCCGGAGAAATTGTGAAGCAGATATTCCACTGTGTGTCCAAAGAGACAGCTTGTCCCGGTATGTCTTGACCCTGTAAGTGGAGGCAGTTACGGGAATCGTTGAGGCTGTAGCAGTTGAGTCTGTAACAGGGCCTTTTTCGGGAAACGTCTCCTCTCTTTCCACTGGCGACGACACTTCGTCTACCCTTTCTGCTTCAACGGTGGAGCGAGAGAACAGGGTCTCTTCTTGAAGGAAGAATGAGAGCACCAAGTTGGCACCGAGCAAGATGGCAGCCCAATGCTGAACCCAGTGCCAGCCATAAGCGTCGTTCATGAAACCCGCGATGAGCGGAGCAATGAAGTTGCTCCCGCAGAGAACCATCATGTAGATTCCAATGTAACCGCCTCGTTCGTGAGCGAAGAAAATGTCCGGGATACAAATCTCGGGCAGGACTTCAACGGGGGCACAGACAAATCCATAGAGGCAGCGGGCAGCAGCCCAAGGCCCATAGGAGTCAATCCAGGCGGTCCATTCCGTAATTGCCACACAGCCGACCAAGCTGAGGAGAATCACAGGTCGTCTTCCAAAAGTCAACGCGAGCGGTTGCCAGATCAAATTCGACCAGCCTGCCAAGAGGAATAAATAGCCCGTCCCGTTGTTGAGCTGAGCGATGGTAATTCCTGTGTCCTGCGAAATTGGCGTAAGAACCGAGTAGACCGATGTACCTCCTACGCCAGTGGTGAAGACATAGAGGAGCACGAGAGAGACGTTCAAGAGCTTGCGTGCCTTGGACCACTGAAATCATCGGAGTCAGCATGGTCTTTTCGTTTCGGACACTACCCAAATACGAAGGTCGGAGTTCCTTGTATACTCAAGACGGTGTTTGGCGCAGGAGGAAGTAAATCTAAAGGACAGCTGTTTGAGATGTTACTTACGTTGAGAGGGTCATCTGGATGGTCGGACGGCTTAGGCACCAGAATCTTTTCGTCGGCTCGATTAGTATGTAAATGGAGGAGATGAACCGTTCCGGGTGGCAGAACGGCCTCGCGATGCATAGCAATCGTCTCGCTCTCGGCCATGGCGTCGAAGGGTTCACAAGACTGGCTGTTCTGGCCGGAACCTCTGTCTCTATAGAATGCACTTGGGTCTCCACGACGCTTTATACACCAGGAGTTTGTCCTTATCTACATCTTCCCAAGTGACGAATGCGTTTGGCTCAACGGTCAATGTCCGCATGGCTAACACTGGAGACCATTTGATCGCCTTCCCCTCCGAGAGGGGAATTAAAAGCAGGTGGCAGCAGGTTCATGGCGAAAGCGTCCGACAATTAATGAGGCTAGGAACTGAGCAACACGCTTCCCTTATCAGAAATGGTGGAGATGCACGGCGACAACGCGCGGCCAACTGGGCTAGGGTGCTGATGCTGCACCATATACATGCTGTGTGCGATGGATGTCCGCGCCCAGGGCGTTTCATACATGCATAAGTGAAGAGTGCCCACTATGGACGCCTTATCTCGTAGATTCGTTGCCTATTTGAGCAGATGGTGCCGGTTGCCGGGTGTCAAAAATATTGGCGGTTTATTGTAGGCGGCGGCCAACAATTTTTACACTAAGCACTAGGCTGAGCAGCATCTGGAGGGTAGCCCAAGTCGTGTCTGCTGGGATGGTCAGGCTCCCTCGGGGCTTTCATGATGGCTTAGAATCAAGCATTGTGTCAATGATCCTCGGCTTTGCCTCCTCCACCTTGCATTCTATTAACATAGAGTAGAGCCTATAGGATAGGTAGATTCCCTTCCTAATCCGGTTGTCACACTTGGACTTCCATCTGACTCGATAAGCCCGCCACCAGTGAGGATATTCTAATCTACCAACAGAACTAACACCTAGAATGCCTTCTACTTTCGGTAAGGAATCTGTCAGCCTATCACGGAGCTGCCAACCACCACCGTCCTCCTAATAATGGATTTAATCTGGATCCTTGACATACTTATCTATTCAAAAACGAACCTTGCGTCAGTCTCCGACAACTCAAGCTGCCGTAGATTGATGAGATAATCCTTGTATACGCATAAGAAACGGCTCAGCTCACATAGGAAACATCTCCTCAAGTGCATTCGACGATGGCAGTGGCTTATGAAGAGACCGGACGCCAGAAGCGGGCGCAGCAAGCTGCCTCTATACCTCCAGAATGGCGCCTCAAAGAGATACCGCCCGTCACTGACGTTATTGATGCATTGGACTTCATTCGTAAATCAGATCTGCTCTCACCAAAAGAGCTCGAGATTACCGAAACGACCGACGCGAATGTTCTACTCGAGAGCATCGCCAGCCGAAAACTATCGTCGGTGGACGTCGTCACGGCCTTTTCAAAGCGGGCTGCTCTAGCCCATCAACTCACGACATGTTGTACGGAAATGTTCTTCGACGAGGCACTGCAGAGTGCGAAAGCCCTTGATAAACACCTCGAGGAGACTGGCAAGACCATTGGGCCTCTCCATGGACTTCCAGTATCGATTAAAGATCAATTCGATGTAAAAGGTGTCGATAGCTCAATAGGTATTGAACCTCTGTGGGATCCATTTTGGCGATAGACTGGATGCTGAACTTCACAACAGGGTGGGTGGGCTTGACTGGAAAACCATCAACGAAAGACAGCTACCCAGCACAAATCTTTCGTCAACTCGGGGCAGTACTCTACGTCAAATCAAATATCCCTCAGTCAATGATGGTGCGCCTTCAATTATCACTCGACCCTCGCAAATGACTAATGAACTAATGTGAACCAGATGTCGGACTCATATAACCACGTGTTTGGCCAATGTGTCAACCCATTGAATAGGAACCTCATCTCTGGCGGAAGTTCTGGCGGAGAGGGCTCGTTAGTCAGTGCAAGAGCCAGCGTTCTGGGTCTCGGAAGTGACATCGGCGGATCCATCAGAATCCCAGCTGGTCTTTGTGGGCTATATGGACTCTGTCCGACATTCGGGAGGCAACCCTATCAGCCGAAAGGGTGAGATATTGCGATATCTCAGGAATGGCGTTTTCTAACACTGCTTCCTAGAACGCGGCAAGAAATTGTAAGACCGGTGGCTGGGCCATTAACATCTAGTCTGTCGACTGTCGAAACATATATGTCGGCCCTTGCTTCGGCGAAGCCCTGGGAACTAGATCCATATGTGGTTCCTGTCCCCTGGCGGACAGAGTTATGCACATCGAGCGGAAAATTGAGGATCGGATATGTGATTGATGATGGCGTGGTAAAGGTCCAGCCGCCAGCTGCGCGAGCCGTCAGGGAAGTCGTCGAGCGGCTACGAGCAGCAGGCCACGAAGGTCAGCGAAAATCTGATTCGCATAACCCCGAATCTCGCCTTCTAACAACCTGCAGTATTTGAATGGGACGCTAGCTCTCACGGTTACTGCTACCAGCTCTGGGAAAAGGCCATCCTTTCTGACGGCGGCGAAGCCTGTCGCAAACTCTGCGAAATGAGTGGCGAACCCCTGGTCCAAGGCATGTTAGTCGGCACCGAGAAGGATCTAATGACTCCCTCTGAACTCCATCAAGTGAGTTATCCACCGCGTTGTCACTCTCATCTCCCTCGCCTTCCTGAACTAAACCGTCCCCGCAGCTCAACCTCGACAAATTCGAATACGAACAAACATACCTCGAGCGCTGGGCTGACGCAAACCTTGACGCGTTGATCATGCCTGTTACGCCCTGGATCGGCTACAAGCCGTGGACGTGGGTCAAGAGCCATCAATACGTCGGATACACTTCGATCTGGAATTTTGTGAATTACGCGGCGCTCACGATTCCCGTTACGACGGTTGATGTGCAAAAGGACCAGCCGGATCAGGAGTGGTTGGCGCATACGCCGAGGAATCCGTCGGATGAATTTAATTGGAAGCAATGTAAGTTGTTCTGGTGATTTCAGACAAGCATGTGGGAATGGGTTTAACGTGATTGTTATTGCAGATGATCTTGAACTTATCAAGGGCATGCCGGTTGGCGTCCAGGTTGTAGGGGGCAAGTTCGGAGATGAGAAAACCATTGCAGTAGGTAAAGTCATCAAGGAGTTGTTGAAATGAGGTCCAGACGGTCTTCTAGACCAATCGCATACTTCACGTCCATCTTGTCAACTCATTAGTGTAGCAGATTCCATCATCTGGAAGGCGAATTGGACCACACTCACTGCCATTCGGTCAACAGTCATTCAGTTGTAGACCATCTTGCTCATAATCACTCCTGGCTATCAGTACATCTTGCACAAGTGCCTAGAGTCAGTTGTATACAAATCTTGACATCCAGGAGTGAGCCTAGACTCTGGTTGGCACCCAGCAAATGGTATTGCTCTCTCTCCACTCGATCGGCGCCCTACCCAGCCGCAAGAATGGGAACCATGAGATCATGTTAGGAGAGGAAGTAGGTCCAAGTGTCTGTCTATTACTGTCCGATGTCTCTGGAAGAGACTAAGGTCGTTGGGCTTGATGGGAGGGGAAGTCAACTTGGCCTCCCAGGGTATATTGCCAGAATTCCTGAGCTGTAACAACAAAGACTGGCATGGCAATGATGTTCAAATTCTGCTAGAAACATTCGTGGATGAGAAGATGATGAGGTATCGCAATTCTTGTGGAGAATCGGGCTATTGGAGAGATTGTTTGGGATGTATCCTAGTTCAAGGAACGGTGTGTCGGTGATTGTTCCTGACAAATGGAATCAATCCCTACCTCGTACATTTGAGTTTCATCTCCTTTGAGAGCCATGTAATTAGGTCTGAGACTGTTATCTCTGAAGCGACAAGGACAAAATGTTCATTAATTCGGGTTTGCAGCTCAAGAATACATGGCGAAGTTTGAAATCCCACGTGTTCCTTATCGAGATCGTCAATCTGCAACCGGTTCCCATTGGTTCGACTTTATCTCTTGATCTCCCAAGGCCCTTACTTAACCTGCCCCGGACCTCTCCATATTTCCGTCTGGTATAGGAAAGTAATCAAACGATGGTCTCGAAGATCTTTCGTCCCAAAGGCAAACCACGTGGGGTTCGACGTGATCGAGACTGTCTGACTTGCAAAAGCCGACAGGTCAAGTGCGACCTCAACAGGCCAGGATGCGAGATATGTAAAAAAGCCGGTCTGAAATGTCAAGGTTATCGAGTGACGGTCAAGTGGGTTGGAGATGGAAATCCAAAGACAGGAGCGCTTCGACCCAGCAGAGAAATAAGCACAACATCCCCCCGCTCTACAGCGGAAGACATTGACGATTATTCTATCAACTGGACAACCGATACCTCGAGTTACCTCGAATACTTTGCCGCGAAGCTCAATCTGGGACGTGGTAAACCTGACATCTCTCAAACACCTCTTCCCTCGCCAAACACCGACGATCTATCCGATATCTGGGAGTTTGCCTGGAAACGCACAGCATCCAATTGCAACTATCCCGACGAGGATGTCAACAGCAACCCTCAGTTTCTCCACCTCACGGCATTGAGTGCACTCAGCCGGATGGTTCAAGCAGGGCACATCTATGCAATCTTTGGCATCACCACTTTCGCTTTTCTCGATGTTCGCGAGGGCCCGTTTGGGGATTGGGGCCGCCATCTGCGCGGCGCTCGTGCCTTGCTCGACACCCATTGTGGCAATCTCGCCCAATTCATCCGAGTGTGTGACTCTACCCCGGGCCTGCAGCAGGCCGTGTCTCTACTGAATTGGTACGATGTCATGGGATCAGTTGTCCATCAGGACAGACAATTGATCTTTGACGAGTTCCACCGCGAGTACATGGACGACTCCTTATTTGAGCTCACGGGGTGCGAGAGGGAGACATTTCAGCTCTACATCGACGTTGTGCATCGACGGGAGTCGACTGCCTTTGACATGGAAAAATCATGTCATCTCAACCTGCTCCAGCTCCTCAAACTCCATTCCCAGCACGCCGACCAGCATTCCACCCAACAGTCCCTGCTCCAGGACGCCTGGCGCTTAGCCGCTGTTCTGTCCTCCGTGGTACAGTCGCCCTCCTCTTTAGAATGTCTTCGGATCGTCACCATGGTACTTGACAGAGTTTGCACCATCGTCTCGGCCATTCGTCAAGATAATGAAGCCTACATACACCTGGCGTTGACCGTGTACCTTATGGGAGTCTATGGCACAACAGACCACCACCAAGCCGAAGTCAAGCGGTACTGGAGTTTTTTCAATTCGAGGGAGGTCCCTGAATATCCCCACGCTCAGGAATTGTGTGATCGCGAGAGGAAGAGGGAGAAGGAGAGGAGGAACAAGGAGGCCACGTAATAACGGTGATGGGACGACGGAGTCTGGAACCAGCGACTGCTGAAGATGATCGACCGGATGGGTAGCACTGATTGGGAAGTTGGGCAATTCTCATTGCTCACTCGCCTCGATACTCCCCTCCCAAGTCCCCTGAAGTTCTCTGACGCTAAAATCGCCTACAACGCCCATCATCTCTGCCGCTGGAAATCCACTAGTTTGAACGCTCTGATCATGCCTGTCTAGCCATGGGTCGGCTACAGGCCTGAGGAACGGCTTAAGTTAAGTTAGGATCTCGGATCAGTGCTCTGTGGAATTTTGTTGGCTTTGCAGCCATGAGCATCCCCGCAACCGCCGTGAAGCCCAAGGATGAAGGGGCCGCAGAATGGAAAAACCAAGGCCAGAAGTCGCGAATTGAGAGCGATAGATTCAAACGGGCGCAGTGTAAGTTGGGCCCTACATCCACCAAGGTTTCGTGGGCTGATTTTCGGTTAGATGATCCGAATTTGGATGAAGGCATTCCAGTGGGCCGTATGTGTGCAGGTGGCTGGAGGAAGACATGGCGGAGATCAGGCAGTCGTCGTGGCGAAGGTGAATGAGGAGTTGCTGAAGAAGATGAACTCCCGAATGCCCACTCACCTTTAGGGGTGTATCTCTTCACTTGTTGTGGACAACACATTCTTCTGCCGGAGTCTCAGTGCGCCTCTACGATTGTCCCCTGCCTCACTCCCAACATGTCCTTGTACTCTCCTGACCAACACCTCCTGCTATCCTTCCCTGATACCATTCCCTCAATCTCTGGCATCTCCAACCGCCGAATTCTTCCCACAATTTCGGCTTTGGCCCTTTATGTGAATGCATTAGAAAAGATCCTGCTGTGTCCAATTGCGGAGAATACACACAAAAGTACCTCGTGTCTACGCTTCAGACCCATTGTGCTCATCCATCCACGAAAGATCTTCAAGCGCGCTAGTGCTGCGCAAACCAATAGCAAGCTACTTGGAAGACCCGATATCAGGCGTGGGTCAAGAACTCACTTAGATAAGCTTAGGATACCGGGTCGTGAACCTCACGAGCATGGTACCTTATGCAGCTTGGCTTGGTAGGCACGTGGCTGGTCATGAGGACACGGGTGAGAAAAGGGCAGAACACAAGCAACAATTTCTTTCAATTGATCCGAGACTCGGCAAATGATGATCTGTAGTGAATCTGTCTCCGGGTTGAAGACCTGATAGGCAAATACTTAAATTTGAGGCTAAGTCTTTGCCTAGAAGGTATTCTGGGCACGTGACCCCACAAATTAATTTGACCTTCTTATTATTGTGTACCGCACTTCCTCTCAACAATCAAACATGCCATCAAACATGCAAACATGTGGTTCCTCGATGGTCTAGTGGTCATGAGTAAGCTCAACCAGTCCAACAATTCAGTTGGTTCACATCTAACATTCAATCAGTTTCCGCTTGTCATTCCAAATAACAAGCGCGGGAGACCAGGGTTCGATTCCCTGTCGGGGAGTTTCTTTTTTGACTTGGAACGTCCTTTTTTGGGCTTACTCTCGATGCTCCTCTGTCTCTGGTCAGCGTTCTATTTCGCTTTCCTATAAAACTCAGTGAGCAAAGTTCTTCTGAACTTCTCTGGCATGATATTTTTGTTTGTATTAGGATGTTACGAATCGCTCCCCACAAGAGGTATCCAACAGACGCAGTAATTACTGAGTGCCAGGAATAGCTGCCGAAACTTATCCTACTGAGCCCGCGAAGAAGGTGCTCATAACTTACAGGCTTCCCAAATGAGAGTTCTTTCCTCTCATGCTTCGAGCCGTGTATTGACCATAAGCTAGCGATGCCTAATTAGTCTGTTGCCCCTACTGTTACATTCTGCCTCTCGCCTTAGGCTGTTCCTCACACTGAGCGAGTCAATGTACTGAGCGAAGGTGATCCATATCCAAACCATATGAGTATGGTCGTGAACCAAGTTGACTACGTAGGAAGGCTATCAAATGACTGTGTATAGATAACCGAGAACTGGACTGTGGTGGGCTGTGGACTGCAAACTCCGATCCCTAAGGCTCTTTATTGTGTCTTGTCCACTGCCGCTCCTCTCTTTGCCCTGTCGCCTGGCTTTGGCTTCTCCTTTCTTTCTACCCTTGGGTTTTTGGGCCCGATTTGTCTTTTCCGGATTTTGAACGGATTTTGAACGGATTTTGAGACTCGAAGCCGAAGCGGCAGACTGACTCTTAGCCAGAGGCAGGTGCCGCTACCGGTGCGGCGTAAGACTGTTTGGTGCTGGGCTGTCTCCTCGTGCTGCGTGTCGGCTGTCGCCATACTCGTGCAAAGCCCCTTTCTTGGAAGCCAGAACATCGTCGACCAGGGCCGCTCTACCGTCTCGACTGGACACTGCAGTAGGTGACGAGGGGAGAGGTGGGCCAGGGGAAGGTGAGGGTGACCGCAAGTATTTCATGCTGGTCCGGAGCGCGTACAAGTACTACGACTGCGTCGATCGGTTCACCTCCGCGAAAGCGACCGCCCACTCATACAGCGCGGATTCATACCCGATGCGACAGTTGGGACGGGGCTCATCGTCGTGATAGTCATCGCAGGAGTCCACCTGTGCCTTTCGGCGTTTGTGCTGTCCGTACCTATTGTTGGGGAGATGGAATGCCAATAGGTTGCTCGTTGGGCCGTGCCAACCTTGCAGCTGCTGAGCCCAAAGATGGATGAGTGGACTAGTGGATTCCAGGCCATGGGCAACTACTACCAGAGGAGTTCGAAAGGTGCGGCGGACCCAAGACCGCCTGGCTCGAGCAGGCTGTGGCTTGGGATGGACCTCATGGTTGCGAGGTCTAATTCCGATGAAACGTCATTTTGACCTCGAGTGTCGCTTGTATGAGAGCGCGCACGCAAACAAGCAGTCTTCCTTCCGGGCCAGCAATCCAAGTAGCGTGTTCCATTCCATGCAATGTGATGCAATGATTTTTGATTATGTTTCTATCCATGCATGCAGACCGCAATCCCTTCCCGCCCTTAAGCAGTACGTGTCATATCACACCCTGTGCAACGCCCATGTCCAGCACTCCAGCCGCCCACTAAGAGTACAGGGTATCAACAATGTGCAATCGCCATGTTTCGGGTTGGATCGTGTTGAGCCGCGGCTCTCTGTACCAGTACGAGGCAATCACTGTTCATTTTGTGCACCTCCAACCATCTTCCTCAACTCATACTCGCGGGTAAAATTGGTCTTGAGGTTGTTTAGGTCTTGGACCAGGTCGCGGGAACTGGCGAGCACGGCTTCCTTGGGAGTAATCTCACCGTCGGTCTGGACTCGGAGTTCGAAGTTGGCAAAGAGGGGGTGAGGAATCTTGTTGGTTGGTGTTAGACTAGAGCGAGGGTTCAGGTCGTTACATCACTTACACGGTATGCGGCGAAGGTGACGTGACTGTTCTTCAAGAGTTTGTCACGAAGCAAATTGGCGAGTGTGTGATCTTCCTTGTTGAAGGTGAAGATGGTGGTGTTGGGGGTTCCTTGGGCAAACTAATTAGTATGGCGCAGATGGAGACCGATTCAAGCAACCCACGAGTATCGATCTTCTCTTCGATCTTCTTCTCGCCATCGCCAAGGAGGAAAGACTCGGTACTGTATCATCAAAGTCAGCCGTTGTTACCCGTATTGCGAGGCTGAACGCAGGAAAAGCCAAATAGCTAGAGCAGCCTCTCTTGTGCGGAATGTCATCTCGATCCTCTTCTTGTAACCGCGCACCTGTCAGATATGTTGATCGCAGTATGGTCAATCCCATTTGCCCAGCAGTGGAGTCGGACGCCTTTCTGATTGCCAGGGAAATTTCTCCAGGCTTTACCATCGGCAGGGAGACCACCTCGGCCGCGGTCAAGATTAGAGGTCCGGGGTGGCGACGGCGGTTGTCCAGTATCCTCAATCTCGGTGTGCTCAATATCGACGATGTCCTTTGCGGTGACCTTGCTGTTGGTATCCTCATTGCTGCGAAGCGTTAAACTAAGTCAAGGCCTCCTTGATCGGACTAGTGGCAAGTCCAGATCCGGGTCCGGTCTCAGAGATGATCTAGAGTCCGGAGTCCAGAAGTGGCGCGTCCACGGGAGATTCAACTTACGCAGCTGGTAGATTCGCGCCATTTGTGTCAACACCGGAATTGACGCCTCCAACCAATTCGTTCCTCGGATGATCCGACCAGACTCGTTGATGGAATTGAACAAGCGTAACAGACGAGACTCGTCGTGGCGGGAGAACGAAAGCAATTTTGCGAGGTGAAGAAGAGTGTCCTGACACAGTCGTTTGTTCCGGACCCATTCCCTGGTCGTCGGGCGTCTCCGACATGATGAACGACAATTTTTCTCACAAAAATTGTGTGCCAACACTATGTACGGGCAGTCGGATGGTCGATCTAGACAGGTGGTTGGGGTTGAAGCGAAGGCGCAGGTGAATTTGTAGTCGGGTGAAGACAGCGCCAAGGCTTAGGTTCTTCGATGCAGACGGTTGTCTAGACAATTCTTCATGGCAGCCAACACGTCATCCCCAGGTGAAGGCGGTTCATTTGATCCTTCCAGCAGACCCAAGGATTCGAAAGGGTTGTGGCAGTGGCAATCCAACTACTATCGGGCCTTTCTCCTTGAGGCGAACTCCATTTTCTCTTGAGCCGAGTTCATTTCTCCTTCATCGAGTCGCCAATCTCTTCCAGTATAATGCAGTGAGACCAAACAAAGAAAATTCCCACATACCGGTCTGGGGCGTTGGACATTTTGTCAAATCGGTGCGGAAATATTCAAAATGCAGAGAAGATGTTGGGTAAATGGGTTTGCGAAAGAGCCAAGGTGGCAGGTGGTTGAGATTCGTCTCCGAGCAACAGTGTTGAAGATACGAAGCAATGGTAGATTGGCAGAAACAAAAAGAAGAGGACGACAGGATAGGTGGATTTGAGCTGCGAGCAGCAAGGCAGTAGACAGTAACGACGCCGTTGCTTCACCAGAAAAGGCGTAATTCATCCAAAAAGATTCGATGAATAGAGCGGACAAACAATCGAAATTTGCCAAGTCAGCACCGGGCAACAACAACCGAGTGCTGTACCGCCATCCGTCCACACCATGCACCGCTGAGCCGACCAACTGATACGCCACCCAAAAGCAAACAGCCATGTAACTTGGTCTGCGGCATTCTCTTTCAACCCCCAGCGCGCACTCGTATCGCAAGCCAGTGAAGTGGTTCCGTCTAAGCGCAGTCGGCTCCGCGGAAGCCTCCATTCGCCGGCGGCCAGGAGAGAAACAGGTCTAGAAGGCGCTAGCTTCCCGCATGGAGCTCGTGTTGATGTGGTACGCCATGACCTCCGATCGGCGGGAGGTCTTTGCAAATCCATTTGCGTCTCCTCCCTCCCTCAACAAGTTTGATTCTACAAGATCACGCATCACAAAAATCGTAGGTACCTACCTGTTCTGCTGGCATTTTGTAGTCTTGAATCATCCTCGACGTTGCCACAACTAGGTTTCTACTTTCTCCGCGGAGCCTCGATGTCGTCCGTGAGTCATTCTCTCCATGCCAGCCATGCATGGACCACTCCAAACGTTCCTGTCGTGGTCTCTGCACCCATGATGAAAATCTCACTTGGTCGCCTCGCCATATCCGTCTCTTCTGCGGGCGGCATAGGCTTCCTTGCGGGCGGGTACGACCTCTCACAGCTGTCAGAAAATCTAGCCGAAGCGGCCGAATACGCGAAATCAACGGATATACCCCTTCATAACGGCGTGCTTCCCATCGGCGTTGGCGTCCTAAGCTGGGGCGCTTCCCTCGACCTCGCACTCGAAGCCTTGCGGAAGCATCCAGTCGCAGCAGTATGGCTCTTCGCGCCGCGCCAGCTGTCTGATTTGCTTAATTGGGCCAAATCCATCCGCCAGATTAGCAACAACACGACGAAGATATGGGTTCAGGTCGGCACTGTGGCGGAGGCGGTGGAGGTTGCCAAGACCACGAAACCGGACGTGCTAGTTGTTCAGGGAAGCGACTCGGGCGGGCATGGTTTGAATGAGAGGGCGAGTCTGATGACGCTTTTGCCGGAAGTGCGGGGTGTCTTTGAGGAGGAGGGAATCGAGGGGATTCCAATTGTAGCAAGTGGTGGGATCATTGATGGCAGAGGCGCTGCTGCTGCGTTGGCGCTGGGGGCGGATGGGGTTTGTTTGGGGACGAGATTCCTTGCAAGCACTGAAGCGGTGATTGCAAAAGGGTATCAGAACGAAGTGCTTAGGGTAGGCGATGGAGGTGTCAGTACCGTCGCGAGTACCATTTATGATACAGTTAGAGGTATCAATGACTGGCCACGGACGTACGTGGGCAGAGGAGTGGTAAATAGGACGTTTCTGGACGCGATGCATGGTATGGGTGAACAGGAGAATATCGCAATGTACAAAGAAGCCATGAAATTGGGAGATTTGGGCTGGGGGCCAGAGGGTAGGATGTGTACCTACGCAGGGACCGGGATTGGGCTGGTGAAGGAAGTAATGTCTGCTGGCGACATTGTAAGGGCCGTACAACGGGAGGCAGTCGAAGTACTGCAGAAGTCGGCTGTAAAGTACAAGCCGTAAGCGGGTACCCTACTCTTACTGGATGCCTGGATCAATGAAGTGCTGGTGCATCCCCGTGGGCCATGCCGCACGTGCCTAATATTCGCGCAGTCACCAGTGCCTCATTGTGAGCCTGGAGACTGTCAGAGCTCCAAATGAGCTTCAATGCCAAGCTCTCTTCTTCCCAAGCCAAATGCGAGGTATCCCAGGTTTCCAGCATATCGCATCCTGTCACGACGCTACAGGAGCGGGACCCTCTCCTCCGGGTATCAGCTGCTCACGTGCTGAGTTAGCTGATTGCTCGATATAGTCACTATTCCGGCTATGAAGCCGTCGGGTCATCGAACATGGTTTGGCGCCACGGAAAGCAGCATTGCCTGAAAGCGATGGAAGGGTTGACCTACCATACAGATATTATTTCCGTTCAATAGAATCTTAGGCAATCGTGTTTGAACCCCGGTATAGTCGCTATCTCGAGTTAGCCTCATATCACATCAATATTGAGCTTGCGCAGATGTAAAGCAAACGCATGGACTTACAATTCAATCACATCTTCGAGAACCATATCTATACGCAGAAAGTGATCGACGTTAGCGTCCTCCCCCCCCCCAATTTCATTGTGCAGAGGATGCCGTATCACGGCAGCTCTTTTGGAACTCTTCCAGGGATTTGAAGACGAGGCCGCAGAAAGGTGTAACGTACTGACGTAGTCATCAAAGCCGATTAATGTGCCAGCGAATTCTGCACATCCTTGAGTCAGTAAAGCCAGATCACTGGGGTGGGAAAAGAAGTGCGATGAATTCCAGCTAGGTGTATGCCAACAACAAATAGATTAACAATGTGAAAACAACACAATGAAATCTGCTGCGAGCAATCCTCTGAGCCGTACCTTTATCACCCTTCATGATGATCCATATCCTCGAGCCAACGCACTTGTCGATCAGTTCTGCAGAGATATGGTCAGCAACGTGTTCGGATTCTCTAGAAAATCTTGATGGTCAGAAGGAGAATATACCTAGAGGTAGAAGTTGGGATGCCATGGCCGGGGGTTTTGACGTCAGCATGAGGCAAACCCCAAAAGAGGACAATCGTTTGCTAGGACGCGCACGTCAATTCGGTTTTTTTCGGTGAGGCTGCTCCGAAATATTGGAAGTTGCAAGAGTCCAATTTTGTTCGGTTGAAATACTGCAAAGGTCAGACATCACTTCACAAGGTCTCGATGTCAAGGCTGAAGAGCCTTGCCGCAAGTGCCAAGCCGGCGAAATATAATGCCGATGCCGGTGCTCTGGGAGTTTGGACTGAGTGGATGATGCGGAAGGAACCGCCAGGAACACCGCCTTCGACGTCAACATCATGTGATTCCTTTTCTCTCAGTAGGTCCAGCGCATCTTTGAAGCCCGCCATCTCGTTCTTCGATGCAGAGTTTACCTCTCAAGTTTGCTATCAGTACGGCGCATTCACCTGTCCGACAGTCATATAGTGGCACTCCCTGATGCACTCCCTCTGGGCATACTTCTTGTGGCCATGGATAACCCTCGCCGCGGCGCTCCCTGCTCCGTCCCCAGTTACCATCAACGGTAACGAGATTTCACAATCGCTCTTTGAATCCCTCGAAGAACTCGCTCGTATCGTCGATATATCCTACTGCGTCGGCACCAGCGGCATTCGCAAACCTTTCAACTGTCTATCTCGATGTAGCGATTTTGAGGGGTTCGAACTCGTCACCACCTGGAACACCGGCCCTTTGCTGTCCGATTCATCGGGCTACATCGCGTTGAGCCATGCGCCGTTCGAGAAGAGAGTTATCGTTGCTTTCAGAGGGACATACTCCATCGCCAACACGATTGCCGATTTGAGCACAAATCCAGCGGAATATGCGCCGTTCCCCTCCGACAGTAATAACGACAGTGTTTGTATGAGCGTTGTAGAGGGGGCTGGCAAGCTGGATGGCGGTCATGGCTATCAGAATACTAAAGAGTTACTACTGCCACAACTGCTCCAGCAGCAGCGCAACAAGGAGAAGAGAACCGTACTCGAGCCGCCAGAATGTCCCAACTGCACAGTCCACTCCGGTTTCATGACCTCCTGGCGCAATACACGCTGTATAGTCATCCCGCACGTGGAGACGGCACTGCGAGACTATCCTGGCTATAAACTGGTCTTGGTAGGCCACTCCCTCGGTGGAGCCGTGGCAGCTCTTGCGTAAGTCACCCCAACAGAGGAAAGACTTGTGTCGTGTATCACGTCCTATCCTTCCGAGGGTTGGATAGGTCGAAATTTGTCGTATTCATATATACTGACGCAAATTCACAGATCCCTCGAGATGCAAGCTCGGGGTTGGGATCCTTATGTAACCACCTTCGGGGAACCGCGCATCGGCAACCAAGCCCTCAACCGATTCATCGACAAGCGGTTCAACCTGGACTCGACGAAACCAGAAGGGCTGAAGTATAGAAGGGTGACCCACATCGACGACCCTGTCCCCTTATTGCCCCTCGAAGAATGGGGATATAAAATGCACGCGGGCGAAATTTTCATTTCGAAACCCTCTCTTCCACCCGCGCGGGCAGATGTCAGACATTGCACGGGCGACGAAGATCCCTTGTGCATTAATGACGCTCCCGATGCTGCTCCCAAACACCTCGTCGACATGGACGATACCGACGCCAACGATGAAAGCGCCCCCTCGGGCGTCAAACAAATGTGGGAACTGAGCAGGCGATATAAACTGTGGGAACTTTTCTTCGCGCACAGGGACTATTTCTGGAGGTTGGGGCTCTGTGTGCCTGGAGGGGATCCTTGGGACTGGAGCCGCGGGAAATACAACGTCACAGAAAAGGAAGTTGAAAATGCAATGCTTGATGAGTTATAAGTTAAAAGTGACGAGTGACGATTGACGATTGGCCGCTTGAATGCCTGCCAGGCTTGTTCGAGTGTGTGGAGACTTATGTTCCGAGCGGGAGTCTCGGGCGGCTATCCACAGGATCTTGGGATTTGTTATCAAAAGCATGGTGTTGGATGTGCGGCGCGTAACGGGCCTTAATCGTATATAATACTCGAACTCGTGGCGGTAACGCGCTCGCGGACGCGCAATGAGCCGATCTAAGCTGTGGATATCTCGATGAAACATAGAATTGCACGCCCTCCAACGTGCTGTTTTTTTTATTAGCTCATCTTTGTATATATTCCTCACAGCTGAGTTCCGCCGTCGTCGACGTCAGCAGCATCGTCAGAATCGTCCGTGTCGTCGTCTTCGTCTTCGTCTTCGCCATCAAAATTTTCAAAGTCATCATCCGTAGCCTCCCTGTCGTCGTTGGAGTCCTCTTCCTCCGCCTTGTCACTACGAGAAGAGATAGTGTCTTCCTCGTCAGCAACCTCCGCTGCTGGTGCGGCGTCCGCATCCACACCCACTGTTGCCAGAGCATCGGCCTTCCGCTTCCCAGGCATCTCGCCGAGCCGGCCTTCTCGGCCTTCCACGAGCTGGGTCCCCGCATCGGCATCTGCGACCTCGACACCCTCTCTCTTGGGTGGCGGGGTGAACCATGGGATTTTACCCCTGAGAAAGTCATTCAGCACCATTTTCGCAACGCCGTCAACATCCGGTTCTCCGCCCTTTAGCAACCTGCCGCCCTTTCTGGCCAGGATGCTGAGAAATTCAATCGCATCGTCGTTGTACTCCGAGGCTTTGAGCTCGTACGTCCGCTCGATATGTTTCGTCTGCGCCCGTCGCAGGACGGCCTCGACATATTGAGCCGGATGCTCCACGTTCTCCACTCGCACGACCCCCCTCAGCAGGATATCTTGTTCGCTGTCGCCCTGGCTGGGTGGCACGACCCCGGGGCAGTCAATCAGATAGATCCTCTTCATGAGGGTGATGTACTGCCAGACCTTCGTCTCGCCGGGGATAGGTGCGACGGTACAGACGCGTTTCTTGCGCAATGTGTTGATGATGCTGGATTTCCCAGTGTTGGGGTACCCGATGAAGCCGACGGAGATTTGTTTCCTCGAAGCATGAAGCGTAGAGAATTGGCGCAGCAAAGTGATCAGCGAGCCCTTGCCGAACGAATTCGTCATCGAAGCATGGAATGCTAATGTGGGATATTCCTTCGAGAGGAGCCGGACCCACTGAGCCTGTTTGCCAATAGTCAGTTTTTGGAGGTCGGCAAAGAAAGTGTATGGAACATTACTAAGAGAAATGCTATGGATGTGAAAGAGCAGACCTCAACTCAAACGAAACACGCGTTGCACTCTGTGACGAAAGCTTCCAAGACGGATGCAAGTGTCGGGAACCCTCCCCCAAGAGGGAGGGCGAGCGCGGCTTGATGTACCAAAGCTGTAACAGGCTATTTTCACGGAGAAAGGTGCGCATGAGGGCGCGCGAAAGGAGCCTTGACTTAGCGATGGATAGGGAAAGGCGGCGTGGCGATGATGGGGAACTCCAACGAAAGAACAAGGAAGAGAGAAAGACGACTTACCGCAATGCTGGTCGGGACCAAATCGCACTTGTTCAGCACGAACACCAGGTGCTTGTGCGGTGCCTCCTCTCGGATATACTTCTCCACGCTCCGACATCTCGTGCCCTCAGGATCTCTCGCATCCAGGACATGGATGATGACGTCGGACGAGTCAATGACTTTGTACAGCTCGTTCCAGATACGTTTGCTCTGGCCCTTTGAGAAGATTGGCTCGCGAGCGGTCGTGAGCTCACCGTCTTCCTGCCCTTCCATCTGTTCTGCAGTTTTTCCGCTCAGCAGCTTGTTTTCTTCCAGTCTTTCGAGGTAGTTGTCGTGCATCTTGACAGACTCGCCCGCCAGGTCGGCCACTGAACCGGCACTCAACTTCACCCTCTTGCGCTGTGATTTCGGACCAAAAGTGTCTGCAAATGGAGCAGACTCGACGGCTATTTTGGCCTGGTGCTGCTTGATCCCATTCTTTGTATGCTCGGCGTCCCGAATCAAGCTCATGGGTAATTTATTTGTCTTCAGCAGCACCTGATACGGATCCGCCGCCCTCTCGGCTACAGCCTGTCGAAACGAGTCCAGGGCATCTTGTGAGATGACTCTCGTGTTGCCGAACCACTTGCGATTCGGCTCGACTCGGGCCTTGGGGAGTTCGCGGGATTGGTAGGACGCGGCTTTCGTGATTTTCCCCTCCGCATTCCGTTGTGCCTTGCCATCTTTGAGCATGTTCAAGGTCTTCAGCTTTTTGGCAGTGCTAGGCAGGCGGGTTAGCTTTTTCGACCCGTTCGCCTGCATCGACCAAGTCATGCGTACCGATAGAAATTCTCGCCTTTGACCTTTACATTGGCCATGCCGTCTGTAGAAACACCCTGCCGCTCACGGCGGGCTGCTTCTTTCTTTCGTGCCCCCATTTTGAGAATGTACAATACTTGAAAAGGGATGGGCTCGAGGACAACTCAAGGTCGCGAAATTCAAAAGATATAGAAATTTTGGGATTGGCGGTAGAACATCGGAAGAGAAGGTCGAGTCCGCCTTGGCAGTCGGGGAGGTTTACATAAGCTTGCGAGGCTGCAAGGCTTCGGTGAGGCTCCCGGTGGGTGGGTGGTCGGCTCACCGACGACTGCGAGTCACTCCAGTCAGCAAGTGAGAGGACAGTAGATCTCCTGCAATTTGTCGCTATCTACACAAGCCCGTGAGTCTCTTGTTCTTTCCCAGCCCCTATCAAAGATACGATTCTCTCTTTCCCGACTCATTGCTCCGGTATATCGCCTCGATCATCTTATGCCGAAGCAACGCGTCCTCAAATGTGACCACACTTCCATAGCCATGCCCAATAACAGCATCCCAGGCCTTTCCCACATTATAAGCAAAGTCCTTGGCCGGCTCGACTTCGATTTCCTTCAACTTCTCAGTTCCATCCCCAAACACCACGAATTTGATGGTGGGATGAAACATCTGGATATGCCCCTTCGGCGCCTCAAGCACGAGCGTGCCCTTCGTCCCATTGATCTCCCAGTAGAAGTCCTTCCCCGTGTCGGATACACCGCCTTGATACACGACTGTGACAATGCCTCCTGACTTCTGCAACGTCCCCGATACGGACATCCAATCGTGGCTCGTCTTCGGCACAGTCCTGAGCACCTTGCCCTCGGGATCGACAATGTCCATCGTGGGTCGTCGAATCGCCAGCTTGGCAGATAACTCGCTCATCTCGCCCAGGACATAACACATCGCGTCCATGGCGTGTCCCACAGGGATGGTCAACATGTTCGCCCCGTTGTCAATGTCCGCCATGTACTCGTATACCGGCATCTCGGTGGCACCAAGGACCATTCCGGCCCCGTACATTGTCGTGCCTAGGATCTCACCCAACTCGCCGTTCTCGACCATCTGCTTCGCCCGGAGGATACTCGGGTTCTGACGGGCTTGAAGACCAACGATGTTGCGCACGCCAGCTTTGTGCGCGAGTGCCGTGAGTTCCTCCGCCTCCTTGAGATTGGCGGCGAGGGGCCACTCGACGAAGATCTGCTTCTTCGCTTCCAGCGCGGGCTTGATGAAGCCATAATGCGTGGGGACTTTCACCGAGACGGCGACCATGTCGACGTTTTCATCGTTGGCGAGCGATTCGGGGTCCTCGTAGCAGGCGACATCGTTGCCGAGCTGGTACTTTTCCACGGCTCTCTTGGCCGACGCGATGCTGCTATTCTGTAGGGCCGCGATTTTGAAGTCGTCGGGCTTGGACTGGAAGTATGGCAAATGAGATCGTGCTGCCCATTGTCTGGTGGGTTATGCGTCAGTGCTTGGAGCCCCTGCGCGCGCTCTAATGGTATTGTGAGAGAGATACGTACCCATCGGCAGACAAGCCGATAAAGCCAAGTCTGATAGGTGCCATTTGCGTTTCGAGATCTGGACGAGTTTTAATTTGGGCTGTTGACCTGTTTGTGTTAAATGCTTGCGCTTTGTGACTTTGCCGTCCCAAGCCTCAGATTGATAGCTTTTGATCGTTTAAATATGATGAATTATCGAAGTGTCAATCTTCGCAAGCCAGGGCATCTTGACAGATTATATACAGACGTGACCGATAACATTTTGCAGCCTCCAAGAGAAGCCTGGTTTTGCCCTGATCTGGATCCTTCTAACGTGGACGACAACCTCACTGGAAGTCTTGCGATCTACCTCAGCAATCGGAAAAGAGTTTCCAGGTCCATGATTCGATGGAGTTCAGCCGGATGGCCTAATACGACCCTCGCGAAGAAGCATTGCCAAGTCCGTATATGTGACGTCAAACTAGGTACCTTAGATGAAAGGGCGCACCGATGGGCGGATTGCTGATGTCTCATCGATGGGCCATGCATGGGTGATTAGAAATGCGGCTTTCTAATAGTGGCTTTAGCCTCGCCTTTGACATCTTCTCTGCTGCTAAGGGTTTGGTTTGGCGACGATGCATTAAGCGAGGACCTCAAGGTCGTTGCGACGGTCCATCACTAGGTCTTAGTCACCTGCTTGGGTATGTGCATGTTGGTCCTGTCCATGTTGAGGATTGATGACAAACCAGGCAACATCGACGCGGTCACCTAGCGGTCGAGCGGCCGCTTCACATTTGAAGAGCGCGGGCTTAGGCAGATCCGACGAGACAGCGTCGACAGTGCCAAGGCGGGAACACCAAGTGCGATCAAGGCTTTCCAAAGCAAGTACCGAGTAGGATTAAGACTTATCCTCTCCCTCTCCCATGCTTGTGGTTGGAACACCAGTCGCAAGAGCAGGTGTAAAGTTTGCCAAATATCATCTGGTCTATCCATCCCGTGAACCGAAACCTCTTTTGCTTGTCCAGTCTAATACAGGGTATCGATGCCGTCATTTATCTATATGTGTCCCTTCATCAACTCATCAAACGTCTCAAAACCCCCGTGTGCTTTCAACAGCAATGGAATACGAGCATCACGCGCAGCTCTCGGAACGACGCTCCGCGGTCTCGTGCTACGCTCCTCGCGCGAGTTTCTCGAGAATCGACAACACACCTAGAAATGTTAGTCACAGATCTCACACGAGGCAAACTTCATCACTTACCAGTCACGCCTTGAGTCAACGTAGCCGATGCTTCGGTGCTTCTGGCACCCAAAGTCACCGTGATGACATCGCGGATTTTGCCTGCCTTTTCCAACTTGTGCGCCCAGTTGAAGACGTATTCATCCTCCCTCGAATCTCCAATGACCATGAGGAAATCTGGAAACGTGCCGCCTTTTTCCCGAGTCTGCTTTTCCAGATTCTCGGCGACCAACTGAGCGGCTGCTCCTTTGTTGACATTAATTTCCGAGATGCAAAGAGCATCATCAACTGGAATGGCATTGACATTCTGCCCGCGGCAAGCATCGTTGATGTGATTGGCGCATTCGCCGGCTTGCTTGAAAGCTCCCGGGCTATCCTCTGCATCCGAGTAATCGAAGATAATAGACGCGTGCCGCATTTCGATTCGACTTCCCTCCACTCTCTCCACATAGTACTGTAGTATGCTCCGGACACCTTTCTTCCAGCTCTCAACATGCTCAGGGTCGATCAGTTCCTGCCACTCATCCGTCCCAGGGTCCATCACGAAAGCACCATTCTCAGCGATCAATCCGATACCGCTAACTTGACTGAAAAGTCTCTCCATCTCTTCTGGCATTCTTGAGCTCATCACATACACGATGTTCTTCTTGTCTTCGATGAGGTCATTCAGGACATCGATCGATCTCTTGGGGGTAGTTAAGATAATATCGGTTGGCGAGCCCCAGGACGCCAAAGTGCCTTCGTAATCCAAGATAATCAGGCGTCTTTCAGCCTTCTGATACTTCGACTTCGTGGAAGACACTGATAACCGGGGAACTGCGGTCGAGTCACGGACTCTGTGTTCCCTCCATGCATGCTCTAGATCGTTGAGGTATTGCTCGTACCATCGCACGGCGTTCTGTTCAATGACAACATCGTACATTGCCTTCCACCGCCTCTCACGCTCCTCTGGAGACATATCAAGAGCTTGCTTGATGGCGTCGGCACAATTGCTGTAGTGCCAGGGGTTGACCAAGAGGGCGTTGTGCCCGAAAACAGTGGCTGACCCGGTGAACTCACTAAGTATCAACGGGCCATACTTGTTCTCCGACGACTTGCCGTCCTGACAGACGATCCACTCATGGCTGGTCAGATTCATGCCTTCGCGCAGACTAGTGATCATGAGACACTCCGCAACAGTGAGCAGTGCCATGTACTGAGCGAAGTCAATGTCTTGCTTCAAGAACACGAGAGGCTGATGAGCCAGAGTCGAGTGAGTGGAGTTGACACGGGTGACGATGTCGGCCACGGTAGCGCTAAGTTCGGGGTCCTCGGCAGACGAGGTGGCAATCTGGATAAGAACGACCTGATCTCTGTACTCGGGATACTTGTTGAGGAAGAGTTCGTAAGACAATATCTTTTGACGAACTCCACGGATAGTGTCCAATTTGTCTCGGGCAACTATGATTCTCTTGCCACGGTACTTGTCAGTGATGGTCTGCACCCAGTCCTTCACCTCGTCCGCTTGACGTTGATGGTCAATAGCCTTCGGATCAATACCAATCGGGCAAGTATCAACGTGAACATATCTGCCGTCCTCAAGGATGACGCCGTGCTTGGTGGCTTCGACATTGAGTAGACGGCTGCAAGTTTGCAAGAAGTGGTGGCCATACTCATCGTTCTGAAATCCGACCATGTTGGCACCCAGCATACCCTGTAACAGCTCGGTGCGCACCGCAAGGCATCGAAAGATCTCGGACGAAGGAAATGCCGTATGCAAAAAGAAGCCAATTTCAGCTTCGGGGAGCCTTTGGCGCAGCAAAAGTGGCAGGAGCATAAGGTGGTAGTCGTGGATCCAGATCTTGTCACCCTTCTTCCAATTCTTTGCGATGCGCTCGGCGAAAGCCTCATTGACCTTGACATAAAATACCCACGAGTGGTCTTCATATGCCTTGCTCTTAGGGTGGTCGGGGATCTGATAGTGGACCACCGGCCAGAGGATGGTCTTGCAGTAGTGTTCGTAATGGCCGTTCAAATCGCTATCGCTGGCGTAGACAGTCAGACAATCATAGTCGTTCTCCAACTTCTCGGCAATGTTCTCTTTCATATGATCGTCCAGGGCGTCGACCGGACAGCCCAGTGTTCCGACCCAGGTCTTCTCATCGCATATGCCGGCGTCCACTGCGGCGTCAATTGCATTGTAGAGACCGCCATTGCCCAGAGGCGCTCTCTCAACTTCGTAGTTGTAGTTCGAAAAGCGCCGTTCATGGCTGACAGTTCTTGTCCGCTGTCGACGGTGATGCTTGTTGGTAGTATTGTATGCAATTTGAATAGCCTTCTCTTTGAGCTCCTTAAGCTCTTTGACGCCGCCCCCTGCATGCTTCAGGATCGAGCTGGGAGGAGGCGACTTGGCTCTCGACGGAGGTTGGTTCCAGCCAAACGTCTTTCCCCAGCCAGGTGAGTGAAGGTCGTGTCGGGAGATAGTTCGCAGAGGTACGCTGGCGCCTGGTCTGATGTTTGGAAGCTTGAGGCTGATCTTGCGGTCGACCTGAGGTCGAAAAATCTTCTCATGGTCGGTGGTGCCACCTGGAGTGGGAGGGATGGGACCTGGTGTCTGGACGGGAACCCCAGTTATGCCGGCACTCGGCGTGAAGAGGCTGACTGGTTGCGCCTCGTGCAAGATCGATGACTGAGGGACTGCGGATCGCTGCCGGTCAAGTTCTGGAGACTGTGACCTGGATGTAGGGGCGTCGAAGTTGACCGTGTAGGGAAGGAACAGGGACGCTACGAAGATGGTCATTGTCGCGTCTGACGCTGCGAGTTCAAGTCAAATCTACCCAGTAGAAGAAACAAAAATCGGCGACTTGGGAGGCTTTCTAGTGATCGGCTCACTCTCGACTGTATCAAAGGTGACGAGTCACTTTGACGTCGAGGTGGATGGGGTAAAGTATTCAGTCGGGTCAGATAGAACGGGTCCCACAGTCAGTAAGCGAAGGCTCAGGCACCGTTTGCAAACCCAGAGGGAAGATCAGGATAAGTAGAGAAGTTTGTAACCCAGGAGGAAGGAGTGAATAAGAATCAGATCATGGTGAATGGTGGGTGGAACAAGCGTGGTAGGGCAAGGGCGAGGTGTCGGTTGTTTGAAGCTATGATTGCGTGGGTGCCCGTGAATTTTTACACATGCCAATGGTACAGGCCCAACTTGGTAGCCGCTCAAATGGTGGGAATAGAACTAAATCCCGTCACTGCCAGCATCAAACATCGGCATCAGGATTTCAAGAGCGCGGTTGGCGTTTCCGTTGTGGCAGGAACCCGCGTCCGGTTTTTCCCAGCTTGGGAGTGACGTGACGCTGTGGGGCAAGACAGAGCAACAGGTCTTGAGCATCGTGCCACGGGCGGAGCAATCTGTTAGGGCAACGGATTCGACCTAGCACCTCAAAACAGCCCGGAACTTCGGGCTAGGCGTCCTCCAGCCTACCAAGTAATTATGTGAGCGCCCTTACTGCATCCTCGTCTTTAACTGGCTCGGTCTGCTATCCACAGCCAACTCGCAAACTCTCTTCCGACCACGCCCTAGAAGGTTCCCGCCATTTCTTCGGAACTTCACACCACCAACCATTTTGCTATCACCTGGTCCGTTGCTGCCTAGTCAGATTCTCCAGGGGACCTTGACTTGGGGTGTGGGTGAGACTGTGCTGCAGTGCGATGCAGCTAGATACAAGTACCCATTCGTTACGCAGTACGAGTACAATCTTTTCTG
The DNA here is from genome assembly GCA_000835435.1 of Phialophora macrospora. NCBI lineage: Eukaryota > Fungi > Ascomycota > Eurotiomycetes > Chaetothyriales > Herpotrichiellaceae > Phialophora > Phialophora macrospora. The sequence continues at coordinate 2,097,651 of KN846956.1, read as the reverse complement.
AGTTCCCTCTCTTCTGCCATGCCCCTCTATCTTACCGCGTCCCACTCGTCGCGGGTAAACAAGCCGGGCAGGAGACCCGCCGAAACTGGACGTCGACACTCATCTTCGCCTTTCGCGAATCTTCCGCGAAATAAACCAACTAGTCAGCGGACAAAGTCACTCGCCGAGGCTGTGGGCGACGACCCGAACGCCTGGGAAGATGGTGAAGACAGATTGACACCAAGTGGCAAAGTCCTCTCGACCATCGCTGTTGACTCCGCCAAAGATGTCCTGAGTGCCATGCAATATGCTCGTGCATCTATGTTTGCGGCGCTCCCGGAGCGAGCGGGCATGAATAGTGTGCGTGTTGCCGAGGTGCTCAACTTCCAGCGGAATATGCCACCCATTGTGTCGTTAGCGCATGTTCACGCTCTGATAGCGGCTTCGTCCAAGACGGAGCGAGACATTGCTGCGTTGCAAGCCACCGGTAAGATTCGAAGGATCAAAATTACGGGTCGAGGCAACGATATCAGTGGCCTCGGTGAAGTCGTCATCAGCATGGAAGAGTTACAAACCTTGCTTGATCGAAGCGACGTTCCACCAAACATTCGAGCTGATTTCTGCAACGTGCTCCGCGCCCACCCTCGAGTCACCGGCATTCCGCCCCAAGTGTTGCCAACGTCTCACGTGACTGCCTTGACTCGAACTGGCTTTCTTGTCTCATCATCACTGACTGGCTCTCGGAATCTTTCTTTGGCGGGTTCATCTCTTGTGTCCATGCCCAAAATCTCCCGTGCTGCCTCGGGGTCAACAGGTGCCATCGGCGGAGAGTCGACGTTCGAGAATCTGGGTGGTGTGGGTACGGCGCGGCGATCAAGCTCCTCCATCTATCAAACGCAAGCAAACGAGTTGGTGCTCTCGGTGCCCAACATCGGGCCATATTTGAGGCTATTAGCTGCCGGTCGCTCACATCTCCTTGATCTTCTGGGCAAATCAAAATACAAAGAGGCTCCGCTCTATCTGCTCCGCGAACGATGGGACGGGGCTGTCGATTCCGACAATCGTGTTTCAACGGCCAAGCGAGTCAGAGGGGAGTTTTCCGGCGTCGTACCGGCAAAAACGAAGAAATGGAAGGACTTATATGGCTTGAACTTCGATTGGGTTCTGGAAGAGTGCTTGGGTGCAGGACTAATCGAGCTCTTTGAGACTCGTAGCGTCGGTCTCGGTGTAAGAGCACTGACCTGAGGCATAAAGTGGCCTCCATCAAACAGCCACGGAGGACAATATCCTCTCACAAGCATCTACTGTTCGCAGGCTCTGGCTACCTGAATCATCGCCGAAGTGTGCGGCAAGGCGGTAAACCCGCCCAATTGAGGGCATTCTCCCGCAGTGGACATCAGCAAACAATCCTCCCCAGCGAGCAGTCTTTTGGGGAACCGGGGCTTGGTGTAACGAAATTGAGGCAGGAGCCAACTCAGAAACAAGAGCGGTCTGACCGTCTCCGAGTGCTGCGATGTTCGGCAATATTTACCGCAAAATGCGGTATCTGAGCACCTCTAAACGTCCATTTGCCCCGACTGCGTTCCTACGCACAAGAACTACTGGGCTGCTCTGTGTTCCACCTGCAAGGCAAACAAGCATACGCAATCATCGCGAGGTGTCACAGGCACACCGTTCTTCAGCGAAGACGCAATGTGCGGAGTCACCCGGTTCTTGCACTGCTCTTCTGGGGCGGCTGTCTTCCCGTGCGCTCATACGGTTGAATTACACTCCGGAAGGTGATGTTGCGTCCTCTCCTCTCTTCGAACGGCTTGGAGACCGGTAGCATGGGGGTTGCAATGTAGTGGAACGCCCAAAGCGCAGGCAACAACATATTGATTGTCTGTTTGGTTACCCACCAACAACGCTCTGCCTTGGCTTCTAAGAGAAATCGAACATTTTCCGGCTGTATCAGGAGGAGGCTACACAGGTCCGACGCGAAGTAACGGGCGAGCATGCTGTTTCCTGATAGCTCCACAGTTGGGATGTCTGAATTCTGGCTTGACCATTATTTGTGAGAGTTAAGACATAAATTCTCCTTGGTGACAAGTTTTGTACAACATCTTCCATTTCGAGGCATGTTTCTTCTTGGTCGCTCCGGCGCCCCAGCGCCCGTTGCACATTTCTGTTTGTACAGTCCCTCGAAGCAGCCTGCCCCCAACTACAACGAGCCACCCCAGTCAGTCGAACCTTGATGCAGGAGCGTTTCCGTTCTCCACTCCACCCAGGTCACAACTTTCCACCACTCAGCCGCTCTGCAATCTTTTTCATGCGTTCTTGATCCTTTCTCGCCCGCTCGGTGACATCCCCAGGCAACATAGTTCCGCCTCGCCCATCGTCCGCGGAGCGGTCCCTGCCCCGTGCAATCATCGTCTCCACTGTATCGGGCTTGCCTTCCTTGTCCCAGATCGATCTGCTCGTGTCAAATACCTGGTCGATTGCAGAGGCGAGTTGTTCTTTCGTGGTTATGAAGTTTCGCGCATTCATGTAAAGCGTGTGGAGTTTGTCGAGGCGGTCCTCGTGTTTTGCGGCCAGAGCGGCTTGGTGCGCGGCGACGCGTGACTTGTAGATTTCCTGCTCTTCTTCAGGCGAGAGTTGATGCAGCTTCTGCGGCCGCATGGCGCTGGGGATGGAGACGTTCGTGAGGCGTTCGTCTTCGCGCTCCGGCTGGGATAAGAGTCTAGCCCGGTCGAGCTGTTTGGCTGCGCTCCGGGCCGCTATTGTGTCGTCGATCGACGACTTTCGAGCATGAAGCTCTTTTAGACTGGAGCGGAGATGCGTTTTCCGCAGCTCAGCCATACGCCGTTTATATTTTCCCGTCTCTGTGAGGTCGTCGTCGGACAGGATGTTCTTTGGCAGGGGATCGCGGGTTACGTTGTCGAGATAGGCTTGGCTGGGTTTGTCTGGGCGGCGAGCGGGGAAGAGTTCCCGTGGAAGGGGCAAGATACCCTTCGCCCGGGGCTTGCTATCACGCACGGGTTGGAGCGGTTGCGGAACATCGATGTAGGCGGGAGATTCAGGTGGGATATACAGTCGGGAGGAGGAGGTGCTGAACGGTCGGTATGAGGATGGCTTAAGGAGTCGGAGGCGGCAGGACCGACATATTGAGCTTGGAAGAGAGTCCATTGGCGCTGAATATCCACAGCTACTACCTTCCGCACCAGGTCGCGCTCGTATGGACCCAGCGTGACTACAGAGCAATGGTTGCAAATAACTCGAACGGAGCAGCTTCAATATGAAAGTTCGAAGTTGACCGAAATGGAATAGTCGCTTCTTCGAGGAAGGCAACTATGCCGCGGTCGCGCAGACCCGCGTGACCCGCTCCAGATTCCCCTGCTATCAGTGTGAGCTTCGCTGTCAACCGACATGTCCTCCGTCTTTGCCTGGTGCAACTTGGCCTTTCGACTATATGGACCTACAGGCGTGCCCTGCGTCTTCTGTGGCTTCCTGCCAAACAGGACATACACGGTGAGTGGTAAGAAGCTCTGCAACACCACATGGGTCGACTTCTCCAAGCGTCTGGCGGTTGACTACATTGTCCCCTCCATTACTCCATTGAGTGGGAACAAGGCTGGTTATCATTTCTACCACTTTGCCACGTTTGCATTCTTCATCATCGAATTTCAAACATACTTTGCCGATATCAGCGAGTCGCTCGGCTTTATAGTGCCAGAGCGGCACTTTGGGATGATGCACGGAATGTCTACAGCGTGACTGGGTCGCCGACCAGCTCCTGGACTGGGGGATGCGGCTTTGGATATGACACTGGGGACGAATTGTAGTATATGGCTTATCAAACGTTAGTGGAGCTCTATAATCTGGATGAGACCAACAGTAGTTTTGCAACAGACAGCTGTTCAAGAGAGGCATGTGCGAGGGAGGAGCGCTATACACAGAGTGGAATTGCGACTTGGGGTTGGCGTGCGGTGGGAAAAATGGGCCATTCTAGTTAGGTGCTCAGCAATCATTTCACAATCAGTGGGTTGTGAACTGCACAAGACTACCTAGTGTTGTGATGACCCAGTGAGTACGCGTACGCAATGTCTATCTATCAGATGAGACCCGACGGGGGTATTTCCGCCTTTTGTTGGACAGCAAGAATCATTTCGAAATGAGGAAAAGGTGAATCGACAGTAAGAACCAAGGTGGACAACTGGAGCCAGCAACGGGGAAATGGGCGTTGCAACTCGTCTCTCTGGTGCGAATTCTTCCACATCTTCTGTCGACTCTTCGGTCACCTGCTGTGAGGTGCAGGAGACCAAAAGTCCTCGAGGTGTTCTTCACCGCGCCGATTCTGTGCTTCAGGCACGTTTTCATAGAGTCAGCCCCCACTTTCAGGCGGTGGACGGTTCTGTGGCCTCAACGCCTCACCACCCAATGACAACCTGGTGTACCTCACTGCCTGTCGTTAAGCGATGAAACTGCGCTCATCATCAGCCCTATGAACCCCCCTAACACGAGCCACGCATGTGGTCCTGCTGCACGCTTTTCCCTCCCTCCTCCTGTCTCTCTGCTGCGCCCTGTCAGCCCTTGCGCCAAGTTGGTCTTGTGCCTGTGCTGTAACACGACGATCTGTGTCTGGCAGCGTTTCTATTCCCATCGGCTACGGACTGCTCCTCCGAAGCCAGCGCTTCATTCGCCCAGGTGGGTTCTCGAAATGTGGTCAGCTTTGGCATCCAGAATCATGCCCACCACGATTCGTCGCGGACACGAGGCATAGGCCCGCCCACTCCCAGCACACCCTTTCGTCAATGCGCCTTGTCTTCTCATCGCCCTCTCTGTCGAGGCGCTGTCAAGATGAAATGCTGGCATTGGGTGCGGCGTTCCACTAGGCGATGCTTCGCGTTTTGACAAGCACATATAAATACAAGGTGAGAGGGATGTCGCTAAACGCTGCTTGATTCCTCCTCTTAGCCAGCCTCTAAGCACGGTTCAGACCTCGTGCAGAAATCAGACCTACACAGACGCCAGAACCAGGTACACTATCGACCGCACGCGGCACACAAGACAGATAGATCTCCACGACAGCCAGAACAATGGCATCCGCATTCTTTGCTCGCAGATCCATCACCTCCATCGACTCGACGAACTCCACGACCTCAAGCTACCTTAAGTCGGCATCGACGACCTCCTCGTCAGCACATCATGTCACATCCACCTCATCAAGCCGTTCGTCAGCCAGCTCTACCAAAGGAAACATCCCGAGCTCAAGTGGACGGACGTCCGAAACGGATTCGCTATCGGGTTCAATGAGCAACAGCTACGGCTCATTTATGCGTTCCATGTATGCAAGAGGGCTATGACCAAGCCCTTCCAGAAGAGATGATCATGATGTTCCTCAGTTTAAGCAGTCAGCACTTCAGCGTGGCCTCATAGGATTACTTTTGCTCGATATGTCTTTGTGGGCTACAGTACCTGGATGGGGGTGATTTTGGGACGAAGAAACCATTACAAGTACAGCTTTGTATCTCCGATCTATTGCAAATCGAGCTACGTTGCCTCTTCATGGTAGTGCGACTTCCTCGATTGATCTAATGCTCACTTACTCCTTCTGAAGGTCTGACAATTCCATGTGACTAAAATCTGCTTCTCGCGAGCCGGGAGAGAGATGAACTTGGTTCTCACGGTATTGACCACTTGCACGGGCACCACACTGGGAGCAATCTTATCCCCTGAGACCACGCTGAAGTGCTGACTGCTTAATCGAGGGGGATCACGATCTCCCCTTCGCTGCTCAGTAATAATCATCCGGCCCAGGAAGCTCGAGACTGAGCACGAAGACTTACAAAAGCTATGGAGGAAGAGTTGCTATATAGATAACGAGACTCGTGGCGCTCTATGGTGGACTCTCACAGTTCACAGTTCACCGTTCCACTCCATTTAACCACACGTCACCTAACATCAACCCCGAGGCGACTCCATATATCCGCGCCTGACTTACCAATGCGCCCATGGCCGCATACTTGACAAGATCGGTTCTTGAGGTCCCCAGCAATCTCAACTCTTCTTGAGGTTTTGTCCCCCCTTTTATTCTGGACCATAAAACACCGAGTGCTGCAATATTCGCCTCTATTTCAGCAATCACAACCTTTTTCCACGTAGTTTCTTCCCGGGACTCTGTTGAGCTCGCAGCTAACGCAGGTGACTGACGGCTTTACGCAGCAGACGCTTACAGTCAAGGTATAGGCACAACTGCGCGAAGGAACATGACGACACTTGTCGAACGGTTCTTGATCAGGCTGAATCCGGTCGGCTTAGAGGTGCAGTCACGCCTCAACCGTGCCGGATGAGGCTGAACATTCGGAGGAGTGAGGTGGCACAGTGGGAGGGAGAGAGAAATCTGATGCGACTGGCGACAGCGGCCTCTGGCCCCATCGATGCCCCGCCCATGCGCCATGGCTAAACAACTGGTCAAGACCGAAGCACCCTTCCCATGCACAGCGGCAGCACAGTGAAAACAGCCCTTGATTTGTCACGTGGGGTCGTCCACGGCATGGATTCTTCAACTGCCAGGGTTGGCTCCACCCACTCGTTGTATCTCCCACAGATCGAACCCTTCAGAAGAAAATGCTCACAACTTCGGTTGTACCTTCACCTCCCCCTTGGCCGCGGCTTGCTCCTCTTCTTCTCGAAACTCCTTCTTCGCCTGCTCCTTCAGGACCCTCCTGAGGATCTTCCCACTCACGCTCTTAGGCACGGCGTCCACGAACTTCACGCCGCCGCGTAATTTCTTGTGGTTCGCGACCTTGGCGTTCATCCAGGCGATAATTTCCTGGGCGTCGGCTGGCCGCACGGCGGAGAGGCCGCCTTTGCGCACGATGTATGCGCGGGGCACTTCCGTGCCGAGGATTTGGCTGTCAACGCCCACGACAGCGACATCGTCAATGAGCGGATGGGAGGCCAGGTAGCCTTCTAGTTCGGCGGGGGGGACTTGGAAACCTAGAGAAGGGGGGACGAGTCAGTAAAAAGGTCAAAGGCGGGAGGTTTTTGAGATATGCCCGCGCCATGAGCGATGAGTAGAGTAGCGCACTAGGTACTTACCCTTATATTTGATCAGTTCCTTGACGCGATCTGTGATGGTCAAATTGCCGCGCTCGTCTAAGAATCCGACGTCGCCGGTCCGGAACCATCCGTCCTCGAGACACTCGGCCGTGGCGCTGGGGTTGTTGTGGTAGCCACTGAAGACGTTGGGCCCCCGGACGTATAGCTCGCCGATCTTGCCCCTGGGGAGTTCCTTGGTGCCGTCGCTCTCTTCGCCCGACCCCGGCACGGCACAGAATTTGGCTTCCAGATTGGGCACCATCACGCCGGTGGTGCCGATGGCGGAGCGCCACTCCTCCCACCGTTGCATGAAAATGGTGGGGGCAGTCTCGGACAGGCCGTAGCCCTGCTTGACTTTGACGCCCTTGCGCGCGTACAGGCCCTCGACAAGTTCGCGGGTCAGGGGCGCGGCGCCCGAGTTCGTCATCCGTAGGCTCGAGAGATCGTACTTATCCACGACGGGGTGCTTGCACAGCAGCAGCACGATCGGCGGCACGATGTAGCTGAACGTGACTTTGTGGTCCTGCACGAGCGAGCACCACCGCTCGAGGTCGAAGCGGGCCATCACCACCGTGTGCACGCCAGAGTAGACCGGGGAGAGGACGAGGCAGTTCAGCCCGTAGATGTGGAAGAAGGGCAGACACGCGAGGATCTTGTCCCCGGTCCCCCGTGCGGGGAGGGGGATGTCGCTGTTTGGAGGCGTGAGGGAGCCGTTCCACGTCAGCCAGCCTTCGGCGCTGTGGATCTGCTCGATGTTGCTCGTCATGTTGAAGTGCGTGAGGCGCACGCCTTTGGGCCGCCCCGTCGTGCCGGACGAGTAGACCAGAAACGCGAGGTCGGTCTTGGGGTCGAACTTGGGGATGCGGAACCGCCGCGTGCCCTCCAGGTTGCGGATCGACGTCCAGTGCTTGATTCTCATGCTCCCGTCCCTTTGCTCACCTAGGAGGAAGATGTTCGATTCAGGGATGCCTGCCTCGCGGGCCGCTTTGCGCGCCGTATCCAGCACGGAAAAGTGCGTGCACAGGGCCTTTGCGCCCGAGTCTTTCAGCTGATATACCAGCTCGGCGACCGTGTAGCCTGGGTTGGCGGGCGAGACAATGGCCCCGGCCCAGAGCGTGCCCAGGACGACGGGCGGGACGTCGATATCATTGGGGACAAACAACCCTAGGACATCGCCTTTGCGGAAGTCGTACACCGCTTTGAGGCCCTTTCCAAAGTCCACAGACGACTGCCGCAGTTGGGCGAACGTGTATTGGCGGCTGAGTGTCTCGGCAGACTGGAATATGACGTGATTGTCGGGAAATTCTCTGTCCTTCCTGTTGAAGAGAAAGGACCAGATATCTGAAACGGAGAGTTGGATGTCCGGGAAATCCGACTTGATGGGCATGGTTCTGTTGGTCTTCGAAATGATTACTTCGTCAAACCGGAAAAGAAGCTCTCAAGACATGATACTAGACGGTGAAGAGCTCTCCCTCCCCCTCTCTCTCCGTGTTGATTTTCTGGCGACGCGAGGGAATGTTGTCCCGATGGATTGATTGTTGTACACGGTTTTCAGACAGATCAAAGGAACTAGACAGCAACAAGTCCACAGGAGCTGATCAGTGTTCCAAAAGACCAAAATGGAGTCGAGTCACGTCAAGTCGAGCTGTCTATCCAGGGTGAACTCACGATAAAATCAAAAGACGACGGCTGGTGGTGCCCCAGAAATATATCGCCAATCGAGGCATCCGCCTGGCTTAATCCGGGGGCCCCTCGTACGACCGTATGATCCTCGTCCGGTGGAAGCACGCGTCGCCCGTGGCCGTTGCCTCTCCGTCGCAATGCGACTGTGGCCGATGGTGGGCCGTGCTGGATCCCGTCGTGGCCAATCTCGCAGAAGAGATGCCGAGGTCCCAAATGGCCAGCCAATGGAGCGCATTCGGCAATTGCACGGCAAATGCAGCAAATCTGGGACGCGGGCCAGACATCGGGGTTGGGTGTGCGAGACTCGGAGATACTGACCAGTCTCAAGGATCCGATATAATGTTTTGCACGGAGTATGCTGCATGAGATCTTCCGTCTCACTTGAGCGAAAAGAGCGCGCAACTCAAGTAATCAATTGGTAAGTAAGATGTGAAATTATGCAAGTGAAGGACAGGTGAAAATTAGTTGAGCGTTGGGTGAGCGTGATCGTCCATTGACTTGTACTTTGCACGCCCGGGTGCACCGAAGAAGAGAGGCGCCTGAGCATCACAAAGAACGACAGCAGTTCTTGCAACGGGGAAGTCTTGCATTCTCAGCAAGATACCTATATGTACTCATCGCAGACAGCTCCCGGCCTGGTGTGCCACGACAACCTAAACTCCATCCGTGCCTTCATATTTTGGGATATACAAACATCATCGTTACATCAGCGTGTCACCCCCGTATCCAAGCAGTTCGACAATGATATTGCCGACGGTGGACAGCGACCACAGCAAGATCAGTCCAAGCCCGATCTTTCGGTCCATCTTCCAACCGTTCAACGGTACAACGATCAACAGCCCAATCAATGTCACCAGCAAGGTAACTCCTGATATCATCAATGTGGTACTCACTTCGATCTCGTACGGTTTGTATTTGATCGGCTTGTGCGGATGTTTTGCGTGGTTCCGTGAGGCCTTGTTGACAGTCATATACAGCCCTCCAATGCCGATTCCGAGCAAGATGTTCAGCATCGGCCCACCAAAGCATGCCGACAATGCCATGACGGGATAGCCGAGTTTGGCGACAGTGATGTCCGCCACCAGATCACCGCAAGAGTTGCCCACGGCGAAAATAGTCAATCCCAGGATGGCATCCGACATGCCCAAGATGACCCCGAAAGCCTTAAGGACCCCGACGACTTCGTTCGCAATTGTCGAGATCCAACCTATGGCCACGGCAAATCCCAAATAGCACAACAACGGTCGGTATTTGGGCTCTCGATCAGGCCTTGTCAAGGACAAGAGGATGAGAAGCAACACCAGCGAGAACACTAATGAGCCCAAAACCATCTTCACATATACTGTGGTGTTAATGAGGTCGTCGTCCATGTTGGCCCAGGTGATGGTCACCACAAAGAACGGAGCAGTGAATGCTTGTAGGAAGACCAACCACCGATTCCATTCTTTTGGCCCGCGAACTTCATCCACGCCATGGTTGGGACTCTTGACATAGTCTGACATCTGCCTTGATATTCCGGTCCCATGTGGATGAGGTGGACCATCAGAAGAGCCTGACTTGGGAATCGTCCCAGGGGTGGCAACGACATGACTGTTTGATCTGCTATGGTTTCCGCCAGCCGGGGTCAGAAGCGCTGGATCAGGATCCGGCACACTGTCTTCCTTTGGTTCGACAACCGGAAGTGTGATAGTGAGCAGAAACACACTGGGAGCAGTAATCACGCCCAGAATTCGGTCAATGTGCGACTTCTCACGCCAGCCATAAAGAGTTGGGAATAGCGTTGCATAAATGACCTGCGGTGCTGGAAAATATCGGTAAGGCCACCAAGCGAACCTACGCATAGGCTCGTCCTCTTCATCCGGCAGAAGCCCGAGATGCGCAGTAGACTCTGGTGACATACTTGGCGCAGGGATATTTATGCTAGGAGGTCGAGAGCCGATGGGGGTGAGAAGCATCGGAGAATCCACGTAAGGAGGGAAGTCGTCGAGTCTCAGCGCTCCTTTCGAATGGTCGGGATGCGGTGTATGCAAAATCGGAACTTGCAGTGTCGCGCCACTCCGAGGCGATAACTTAGGGCTTCTAGATTCAGACCGGTGCTCATCATGATAGTCGGGGCGATGGAAGCTCGTTGCCGGTGGTGCTAAGAGATTGGCAGATCTTGAGTTTGGAGCATCCGAATGCAGTGAACCAGTCTCGGGTGGCAAGCCCGAGGGAGAAAGAACGAGTTTGGGCGACGGTGGTCTCTGACCTGACGGCTCGTTGAGTGTTCTCAAAATATTGGCGCTCGCCCTTGTGTGTTTGGTAGCCGGATGCGGTGACGACTCTTCGCTGGTGAGGGCATTCTCGAAACCTCTCTGTGAAAGTCTTTCGTTCAGAAAATCCGTATCGATGCGTAGATGGGCGGCGTCATTGGCGGATACCGCTCGGGTTCGACGGGGGCTTTCGCCTTCGACATCCGAGTATTGAGAACTGACGAGCTCTGGATGTGAGGCCCCGGGAGGCGCGGTAGCTGGAATAGGCGTTTGGGTGGCCGATGCATCGTCGGAGTATCTTCGAAGACCAATAGGCTGGGTATTGGTCGCTTTCTTTTCCAGAGAGGTCATAAGGGATCTAAACTCCAATGCGCCTATCAAACTCGGTCGGATCGGGGTCATTGTATTCCTTCGTTCGCCCCGAGGCGGTCGACTAACCCTCATCTTGCTCTGCAGCTCAGCTAGGTATCGATCTCGCGCTTCCTCGTCATCGTCAAAGTCTTGGACTTTCCACGCCGGCGTTCCCGGTGTTCGTATGGTCGGGAGAGTATCGTTTGACTGACCACGTAAGAGGCCTGTACGCTCACTGGCAGGGAGCGATTCTTCATCCTCGTCGATTGGGGGGGCCTCCAGCTCCTGCGTGTCTGGAATATGGTGATGCAATCTAGCTGCGGTCTCCGCAAGCCTCCTCTTCCGTCGCCTGGTCAGCCACCAGTGCCAACTAACCACAAAAATCACGTAGAAGACGTAGTAGGCGACCATGGTGATACACTCCCAGAGCCGCAAACTGCCGTCCGACAAGAAGACCAGACTAAAGCTTGCCGCCACAACGAAAAACCCGACGTCCCGGATAAAGCTCTTCCTGGCGACCTGGAACGGTGCGACCAGTGCCATACTCCCCGCAACCACGGCCGAGATGAAGCCGGCCGCGCCCACCAATTCTCCCACTGCTAGACTACCACTGTTGCTGCGCATGGCTGCAAATGTGGAAAAGACATCGGGACTCCCATTCCCAAAAGCCAAGAATGTGACCCCCGTCAAGCTCTCGCTCATGCCCAGGATGTTCGCAATTGTGCTCAGATTGATGCAGAGGAAATCGGAGGCGGCGATTCCGATGGTGCTGAAGAGAAGACCGGCCCATATCACTAGGATGAGGAAGGCAATGGGTTGGGCGTCGGGTAGGCTGCAGTAATACAGCCGGAGGTAGGAGAGCAAGCCGGCTTCTTCGTCAGGGCAGTTTTCTTTGATAAAGGCACATTTGTCGTCTGCGTGATGGACAAGCCGGCACTAATAGCAGTTGTTAGCTTTGTACATATCCAGATGTCCAGTGCGGATCAGCGACGCACCTCGAGGTCGCGTGCTTCGAGACTGCGAATGGCCAACCTCTGCGCTGGATGGCCGTGGCCGACGTCTCGAACGAAGCTATAACAAGCGAGGAGGGTGATGATGAGCGCTGTCAGATAGAAGGCGCGGCCTTGCTGGCGCACTGGGCGCATTCCATTTCGTGTCATGGTGGCCTTCGTGAGGATATTTCATACTGGGTGCCGGCCGGGATATGAATAGGAGGTCATCTGGTCAACGGTGGCCGAGTCCAAGGTGCATGAAAAGAATGAGATTGAATAATGGCCATGAGCAATGGCGATTTCCAAGATGCAAATAGGACACAAGCACCTTAAGGGTTAAAAGATAGATTATCGGATCAACCACCCTCACTCCACTACGTATGATGCGACAATGCAAGAATCGGAAGATGCTAAACTTGGTTAAGCACCACTGAGATCACGGGAAAGCTCGGTATGGGGATGTCTGTGCCCGGGTCTCGTCATTGTGCATCACTTAACTGGCGATTATGCTGAATCGCTGGCTCCGCGTTCATCGCACAGCCACAGAGTCAACGGCAGGGAGAATATTTAACCGTTAATCGCAGCCTGTTCAGCCTGTTTAGCCACAAGAACTCGTGGAATGTGTAACGAGGGGTTCATGCTCTGACCGCCTCAGGGCTTGAAGCCAGGTTGATCAGGTCGGGCTGAATTGAAATCCCGACTCCCTCACAACAATGCTACTCGTGCAGCTCGCTCGTTTCACGACTTGTTTCTGCCTTCACCCACCTCTCTCGACCTCTAACCCATCTTTCATCATCGAACACGACTTCGGCCATTACAGGGTAAGCAAAACATCAAGTGGATTCTATTGGGGGGGTGCCTGCCTAGTAGAAGTGATCAAGCCCGACGGACGCCTCATGCCGAGGCTCGTGGTTGTTTCGGGATGGGAGCCGTTTTTTTGGTTACTCCCGAACTCCTGACAACCGCGAAGCTGCATTGGACTTGGTGACGCTTTGGTTGAGAATTGAAGCAGTGTCTCGATAGACCATGGTACCGTGAGCGTTCTTGTTGCTTCTTCTCGTCCTTCCACGTTGCGCGCCACCATGGTGCCGCCGACTTTCGCAGATGTCGTGCCCATCAAGCCTCTTTCCTCCCATCAGTACGCCCTCACCCTCGAAAACGAGTGGTGTATAGGTACAGGTAAGACTCAAAAATGCCCCAGCTGGCTCCCGCCACGACTTATGTACCTCCTACCGCAGTCCCCAATGGAGGCTACGTCACGTCGGCGTTCCTCGTCGTCGCGCGCACACACATGTCCCTCACGCACCGCTCGCGCTCCTCACACCCGATCAACCTGCACCTCGAATTCCTGCGGCGCACCTCCGTCGGCCCCGCGATTTTCACAGTGAAAGACGTGAAACTCGGCTCCCGCATATCGAATCTACATATCACTCTTTCTCAAAAGCAAGACGCCGCCAACGATGAAGGTCCCTACCAGGACGAAGCGGAGGGATACATTACGATGAGCAACATATCTACCGAAGAAGGGTTAAGTCTCGACACACAATACCACCTGTACCCTCCCGCCTTGCCGGTGAACCTCTCGCTGCTGGCCTCCCAGGGCCACGACGAGAACTACACCCACCGGGCAAGTGACCCTTTCCCGTCCTTCCGACGCGCCGCGCAAAACATCCAGATCTTCCTCGTCCGTCCAGAGAGGAAGCCCGCGCCCGACAGATCGACGGGCCGTCCCCGCGCGATGGTCGAGCAATGGGTCCGCTTCTCGCCGCAAACACCACACTTGAATGGCGTGCCGGGCCGGTGGACGAACGATGCGCTAGGTTTCGTGGTCGACATGTTCCCTCAGGTCGTGGAAAGTTATGTGAACCCCTTCGTGGAGGAGGCAGCGATAGGCCAGCACAGCCAGTCGGACCTGAAACAATTCCTCGCCTCGAATGAGCCCAGAGCAAAGTACTGGTATCCGACCCTCGCGTTAAATTTGGACGTGAAGAAGCTCCTACCCGAGGAAGGTGTGGAGTGGCTGTTCGTCCGTGTGAAAGCGAAGTTGATACGGAACGGACGCTTCGACTTGGATATCGAGGTCTGGGACGAACAGGGTGAATTGGTCGCTACTTCGGTCCACGCGAGTTTGGTTGTGGATGCCAGTCGGAACATTTCGAGGAAGAACGGAAATGGGAATGGGACTGGCAAGAAGAAGGATTCAAAGTTATAGGTTATAATCTGGAGGGCGGTGAGGAGGCCCGACCTGATACCAGGTGACGAGTTTCTCCAGAGGTCACAAATGAACTGTGGCTATAGGTGAGCCATATAGACGAGAGTATAGTGGGTCGAAGTGCCCGCAAGGACTAGATTAGGATAGCGAGAGTCCAGGCAGCATTTATACATATCATTCAATAGTCGTGGGTGGAGGACATAGGATGAGCACGCCATCATACACAAAGCATGTCTTTCTTGGCGGGTCCGCTCGCTTGTTCGGTTGTATTCGTATTATGCTACGGGGTATATGATCGCATTTCTCTCCTTTTTTCCACAATTTGGTACTTTGATATCTCTTTCTCTTTCTTGTCCGTCACATAGTGCTATCATCTGCATTGTCGTTGGCCGTGCCTCATAATTACATTCTCTCGAGTTAGTCTCCTCTCACTCGCCGCTGACCTTATCCTTCATCTAGAGCAGGGCGGCAAGCCCCAATGCAACGACTCCAGCAATACCAGCCCACTGCTGCTTCAATGCGGATGCGGCACCAGTGAACGACGCAGCAGGTGGTGCAGGGGTGCTTACGGCCGAGGAGCTCGTGGTTGTTGCAGGAGTGCTAGCCGGTGCAGTGGTTGGCGAAGACGTGGAAGTTGGTCCAGCAGCCGGAGCCGAGGCGCTGGCGGTGGGCAAGGTGATGGTGATGCCTGCAGAGCCGCAGTACTGTTGCGCGAATGCGAGGGTTGCTGTTGAGCCAGTGGTCAGTTTGGGCTTTGAGAGTGAAAGAAATCCAAGTTTGTCCAAGGGCACGAACCGGCTTGATCAGTGGCATTGCAAGCAGTGCTGATGCATGATTGCACAGAGGTCAAGAAAGTGGTCGCAGAGCAGACGCAGGCGGCGTCCGTGGCTGCGCAGCCTGTAGCACCAATGGCGTTGAGGGCGCAGGTCACCTGCATTGATGTAAGCTCGCCTGTCCGACGCAGATGTGATGGGAGATCCTTACCGCACACGACGGAAGACTCGATAAGTCTTGCGAAGCTGCAAGGTGAAGGAGAGTTGAAATTCCGATGGCGGCAAGAGACAAGAAGCGCATTTTGACCGCTGGTTTGTGAATCTTTATATTGGAGAGCGCACAGTCTGGCTGGATATTGTGAGAGAAAAGCTGTCTTCTAGAGTCACAATCGAGGAGGGTAGCGAGGTTGAAAAGCGAGTGCGAGCTCACCAATGAGTAACTTTTTTGAAGCTTCGATCGACGAGAGAGGTGTCAAGCAGGTCTGGCCCAAGCTTTATAGCTTTTCCCTCCTGTCAGCGAGCGGTCTTCTAGCTGCCTGTCTGTGCATGGATAGCTTGATGTTTGCTCTAGTAAACCTACCGTGAGCTCTGGAAGCTACCTCTTCAGGAATGGACGTCGCGTCCAGCAGTGCAAGTGCAAGGCAGTCGAACCCCTCATTGGCAAGTGTTGGGCTGGTGTCGTAACTGTCGTACCTGGGAAGCTTCGCTGAACTCCCGTATCAAGCTGATGCCGATGCAAGCCACGATGGCCGAGCAAGCAAGTGACAGCAGCGCCCGGCTGCATGTCTCAGGCACACGATGGTCGAGACTGGGTGCTTGGTCCGAAGCCGACAAATTAAAACCCGGTCAAGGCAACGAGAAGCGTTTGGTGCTCGCTTACGGCTAACCTCTTGCTCGAATGATCGTGAAAAACTCCCGAGAGAAACTCCACGGTGATGGGCGGGCACGCGGGGAGGCGGGGTACGGTAGGGCAGCACGGGATTGGCATGGGTTACGTACAAATGTCCTGCGGAGACTGGGATCGCGGAGAATCGAGAATCGAGTGTCAAGAATCCAGAACCCCGGGATTCCACAATGGGCATGGATGTCATCATCCGACAGAGAAGTCCTGAGAAGGGCCTTCAAGGTGCGAGTCCCGGGGAAGTCAAGGCGAGATTAATCCCAATTCGCGGCAAGAGCAACCAACCGCAAAGATTGCAAGATGATTCGTCACGTCCGCGGCTTCAAGGCGAATAAGTCGCCTGAGTTTCGGTTGGAACACCTTCAGATTTTGGCCGCAACAATACCACACCAGAACGGGTGATGTCTCCTAGCTGGTTCATGTATCTGAGATCACAATGTGGAACCCGCTCGGCGTCAGGGGAAGCATTACATCTGTTCTGGAGCTGACAGCAACTCTTATCAACAGCGTGCGAATGCCCCGAAAGCGAGAGCTCTAATTGCCAGGACGGTGAATCTTAGCCTCAGGACACCGCGCTATTGACAGCCATGAGCCACTTGACACAGAGCCGAGCTCATTGTCACATCATACTTGAAGCACTCGACGAGAGCGACAATTATCAAGAGCTCCTCGACTTGATCATGAATCTCACCCAATGTCACCCGGTCGGTTTGCATTTTCTGGCCACTAGTCGCCATGAACGCGAGTTGGAGGAATGCTTGCGGCCAATGAAAACTGCAGGTCGCCATATCCTACAGGCTGCATTCGTTGATGCGGTGTATCAACATCTCTTTTGACAAGCTCCTTAAGAACGATATCCGTCTTGATAGGATTGCAAATTTAGCTTTGTTCGATTGACCGGTCAGCTACTGTGTACTGATTAGCGTTCGCTCCATCTTATGATCGACGCTGACACCTTCCTGTGCCTTCCCTATTATAGGTTCTCAATCCTCAGTGCTTCCGCCATTCTTTCCCCGCTGCCCATCAGAACTTTTCTCTCGCAGGTCTCATATCCAGCTCATGGACCCACAAGTCACAACTCTGCCGCATACAATCCAGATACAACCGTCCCACACTCTCGGCTCGTATCCTTTCCCCCAGTAAGACTTTGCCCCTTTTCTCCCTGGCCTCCGCATCACCATCTGGACCGGTGGCAGTCGAATCGATATCCACAATCCCACCATTCGCAATCGCATGCACAACATGCACCCCCCTGGCCGAGTACTCCCTCGCCAGACTCTGGGCCAGCATCCTGACCCCGGCCCTCCCGGCCCCATAGGCCGCGTACCCAGGATTCGTCCTCAAGGCGCCCAGCGTGCCCGTGAAGATCAGGGTCCCTTTCTTGACCATCTCTTGCTCGCCGGATTCGAACCCCTTGGCACTATTATCGTCGGGATACTGGCCCAAGAACCACTTCAGGGCGAGTTGACTGAAGACCATCGCCCCAGTGACGTAGACTTGCAAGGACTCGCCGAAGCGGGACGAGGTCTCCTCCTCGAACGCCGTCTTGTGACTGTGCTTGATGCTCCAAATGGCCAGCGTGAGCTTCAGGTCCCCGTCAAGGGAAGCCGCCCATTTTCGGACCTCGCTAAACGCGTCGTTCAGGCTCGCCTCCGTGGTGTCGGACTTGAATGCTTTTAGGACCCCGCCCCCGGACTCCTGGGAGAGGCGATCCGCGAGAGACGTGTCGCCGCTACGCGAGAGGAGCGCGACGGCGAGGTTTCCTTGTGAGGGACGGGCCAGCACGCGGGCAATTCCCGCCCCGGTGGTGGGACCGGCCCCGAGCAGGATCGCGAGGCCTGAAGGAGGCATTGTGCGAGGATTCGATCAGTTAAGTTAGGTTAGGTCGGGCTGAACTTTATACTCTCGTGGATGCGTCAATAGAGGAGAAAACGGTTGACTTTTAATATATATGTTGATACAGACTAAGCACTACGTATGTACCTTATGTAATTGAGTGTGTTCTTCTACATGTGATACGTCAGGGAGGAGAACGACACCGACACGTCGGCGACAGAGCCGAACACAGGGAAATGGAGATTCGCGAAAGGGCCCCCTCTTTTGGCGGGTAATCGAGTTGGGGGACATTATCCTACGGCATTCGCAACGGCCACAGGTGAGCTCGGTGGAGATCAAGCGTTGGGGCCTCTTGAGCCTCGCACACCGAACTGATTTATGGCCCGCTTGGCTCATTAGGCAACCTGTCACGCCTGTCCGGCCCGAGAGCTGGATAACCATTTACCTAGCATGCGAGGATGCTTAACTTCCAAGCATAGAACAAGCATCAACCTTCTACGAAGCACCCCAGCCCAATCAGATATGCAACTAGGAGCACCAAGACTCCGACATAATTGCTACCATACGAGATACGGAATATGACACGGTTGCAAGAACCAGGTTTCGTCAAAATACACAGTATATCTACCTTCTAGCTGTCGCGAGTCCTGGTCGACTATTCCATCAGGACTGGGAGGTTTGACGCTCGCCAAACCCCCCCCCCCCCCCCAGCTCGCACTGCATCTATACTATCATTGCCCTGGAAGCTTCCTCCCCAACATGTCGAACACCGAACAGGAAGATGTCAAAAGAACCTTCCACGGCTCTTGCCACTGCAAGTTCATCACATACACCGCTGCCATCCCGCAATCCCGCCTCGACAATCCCCGGGCTGGCCGCTGCAACTGCACCATCTGCCTCAAACAGGGATATACGGGGATTCTCATCCCGCGATCTGATTTCCAATTGATCTCGCCGTCGACGCTCTCGCAGTGCAAGGACTATCGCATGAATCCTGCGCACAACATCCACAAATACTTCTGCGGCACCTGCGGCATTCACGTCGCCGCGGAAGGGACCTTCGAGTGGAAGGGAGAGACAGTCGAGTTCTTCCACTTCAACGTGGTCACGCTGGAGCAGCCGCAGGAGGGCTTGGATTTGAGCCAGTGGAAGATGTCCTATACTGATGGACGGAATGACCGGTTCGAGAACATTAGGGACGATGTTCCGTGGCTGGGTGGTGTGCTTTGACGCGCATGAACTTGGGGGCTCTGTTTCTTGGACAGGTGTATCCGCAGCATTGCTTCGTTCCCAAAGCCACATCTACCAACGAAGATAGATGTGTACTTCAAAGCAGGTTCTAGCTCATAGACAGACGTAGACGATAGTCAATACACCGGAAGCTTCATCAAGGTACCGAGTATTTTGTGGCGTCTTGGCAAGGCGAAGCGTTCTTCCATCCTTCTCTCCCAGCCTTTCATCTCACCATCGCACAAATAATACTGCACAGTTACTATACCACTACAGCTTTCAACATGAAGGCACCCAGTGTTGCCTCGGTCTCGCGCTCTATGTGCTGATATCCGCCACAACTTTCCCGTCGACCTTTTTATCGTGCTGTTTTCCGATCATCATGATAGCCGTTTCACGCTTGAGGAACTTCTTCTCATCAGGTACCACCACTTGAAGATATTCTTCGTCTCCGAAGACCTTCGCATTCAAGTTAGCCCGGCATCGTGCCTGGCGGGGCCGGGAAAGCTGTACACTCAATAACGCGTCCATGTCTTCGGCAACCATGGTGACAATGCCATCCCACTTGCCAATATCGACTTCAAACCCGCTGAGAACATCGGTCTTCTCTTTGTCGACGTGAAACTGTTGCCATCAGCCTTGCATCCGCGACGGCCAGTTTCCCCACATACCTGAGAATAAGTGATGATTTTCTTCTTCACAATATCTGTGTTGAGCCAGATCTAGTGGGAGGTTGGCACGATCGTCTTCATCCCTGCCCATATATTGTGTCCGAGCATGGACTCGGGTGTGACACAAATCCGGTTGCTACTGACCTTGGGATGTTCCACGGACCAACTGTCAATGTTAGTATACAACTTCACGAGTGGAGAGAATGGCTTACTAGCGGTGGAATTCTTCATCGCTGAGATGGTCTTGCTTATTGATGAGGATCTGACGCTTGACCGGCATGGCCGTGAGGTACAAAGGGCTCTGTAAGAGAGAGGGCTCAACGATGTGGGCGAGCGTGAGTAACTGTAGCTAGAGGTTGACCGACGATGTCTCAACCGTTATCAGGTTTGCCCGAGATCATCAAGCCCCGTTCGCCGTCAAGGCTGGTGGACACGGGGTCTACGCCGGCGCTTCAAGCATCCAAGACGGCATTCTGATCGATTTGAGCCGACTTCATGAAGCGGAAGTGTCGCCCGACGGCAAATCTGTCTTCATCGACGCCGGCGCAAAGTGGGGCGACGTCTATGCGAAGCTCGAGAAACTCGGCATCAGCGTTCCAGGGGGCCGCATTTCGACTGTCGGCGTCGGTGGCCTTACTTTGGGGGGGTTGGGATCTCTTTCGCCGCCGTGGGCAAGTATATCACCACGGCGGTCCTATCCCACGGCAGACCTGCAGACGACCCGCCGGTGTTTGACGCGTTCACCAAATTCCCGTCCATCGGTTCGAGGACCAAGGTCCGGACGATAGCCGACTTGTCTGTGGAATTGAACGCGAATAACCCGCACGGACTACGGTACGTAGACCGCAGCGTCTCTTCTAACCGGCTTTGGTTGCTCGCTGGGTGATAGTATACGTCAGTCAGGTGCAAGCTAATAACCCACGCAAAGGTCGAAAACGCTCTCTCTGGCCGTGAAGAGCGACGCCCGATTTTCTCACGGACATCCAGGCACTCTATAAGAGCGTGATCAGCCCACACAAAGACAGGGTCAAGAACTTCGTCCCCGCGCTCTTGTTGGAACCTCTCCTGCCTAGGATACTCCCCGCAGATATCACCGAACATACCTTGGGGATCAGCAGGCAAGACGGACCCCTTCACGGTAAGCCAGCCTGACAGCCAGCATTGGATGGCATTGCATTGGACCGCATTGCATTGGACCGCATTGCATTGGACCGCATTGCATTGGACCGCATTGCATTGGACCGCATTGCATTTAGACCAGCATCAAAGGTTCAAACATCAAAGCACCGGCTCCTGGCTGGCCTAGCTCTGCGAGCCCGCGCCAACCTATTCTAAATGAAACATATCAAACCTGACAAAACCTGACAAATAGTAATCTCGCTCCTCTGGTCGTGGACCGAACCTGCCGACGACACCCTCATCGACGGTCTCGCCCGCTCGGTCGAATAGAAGCTCAAGGCGGCGGCGACTGCGGCGGGCAAGTTCCACCCATCCATCTACCTCAACTACGCGGCGGGGGATCAAGACGTGTTTGCTAGTTACGGGGCGAAGAACCTCGACCGTTTGGTGGAGGTCGGTCGGAAATATGTTCCGGGAGAAGTCTTCACGAGCCTGAGACTGGGATACATCAAGGTTGCGCGGGAGGGTGGTTGAGTGATGAGGTGAGGTGGGTTAGTAGCTATGTCGCGGAGGGGTCAATAGCATCTATCGGTCTGGTCTGTCCGTTAAGCTTTGCGTGTGTTGGATTATGTTTGTGGTTTGTGGTTTGTGGTTTGCAGTCTTGGGAGAATACCACTTCCTCCGGAAGTGGACGTGCGAGGGACGAGGTTAGGTACAAGTACGAGTATACGAGTATGCATGTATACATAGCTAGAGACGACCAGTCGTACAGCCACAGGAAGAGCAAGGGAACCAAGGCAAAGGCAAAAGAGTGAAAGCACTGACTCTATCAAAACATCAATCATGATCACCTACGCTACTCTATAAGTATGGTCAGTCCGAATTCTGTCCATCCATTATCCACTTGAGTTGCCCATTCATCTATTCAATCAATCACTCTGCCAATTCGATCGCCACTCCGGAGTAACTCTCTCCCCTATGACCGTATGCCCAGACGCAGACACAGACACTCACACTCAAGTGACCAACAAACAGACAAGCAAGCTGCAAGATCACGTCTCATGTCGCGCGGTATCGTCCACAATTAAGATCTCAAGCCCAACGACGTGCGGATAACTGTACGTAACGTGGTCATTGTGCCTCCGCAGGACAGCAGGACTGAAACACCACATAGCAAATGGTCATGTTGGAACCTTACGATCTCGCCTGGCCTCCTGATTCAACATCCTCCTCGTGATATCCATGAGGGCGGAGCTCCTTGCCATCCACAACGACTGGTTTGGCGGCTTCATGTCGGGTGAAGATCAGAGTTAGCTGGCAATTCGACTCCAAGGGGTATATTCAATGCAGCGCACGCAATGCGAGCAGTGCAATGCAAACAAACAACACGATAAACAACAAGATATTAACGCAACGCAACGCAAGGAACATAGAGGAACAAAACTCCGTACCGATCAAGCAGAAATACATCCTCGCCGGCTTGGTCCCTGTATTGGTCCAGCCGTGGATGGTACCCCGTTGGACGCACACATCGCCTGGTTTCATGTCGACCGTGAGATTGTCGTCGAGGTGGCTTTCAAAACACACATACAGAGTATTAGTCCATCTCACTCTGCACTACCAGCTGGGACTGTTGATTCTGTTCGATCTCCTCGACAGCTTCGACAAGAAAGCCTTGATACCCAACTGTGACAATCTTCACTCAAGCGCAGTCCAAGACACAATTAACATCATCACGTTAGGCATGCAGTACAAAGTCCCGCTCAGGAATGTCTGAAGATCGTCCTTGTCTGAAGATCGCAAGCATGAGATGGTGTCGCTTCTGAGTATTGACCCTTACCCGCATCATGTGGCTACAGCTCTGGAGTACGTGTCGGACCACATCTCCAAGACTTCTCGAAACTCACACGTGAGTGGTGAGACCCTCGGCAATATTCGACAAATAACGATGCATGCTCTCGACCAACTCCCGCAATGTTCGGACTCTCTCCAGATCATCCGAGTTAATCTGGCCGAGAAGTTAGCAGGATTCCTGTATTGCGGAGTCGTGAAGATGCTGAAATTGTGCCGAGGGTGGAAGCTCTGGTACGGGAAGCAGAAATACCACAGGGAGGCGCGCAGGTTTGGGAGCGGGACGTGGAAGACAACCCAGTCAACGACAGGCTGTGTGTAGGGTCCATACATGAGGTGGCCAGCAACGCTGATGTGGCGAAAGGTGGAGCTTCTTATCAAATGTCAACGGCCTCCTTGGAACCGTGGGACTGGAGTTCTTTTCAAGACACGCCGTTGAGCTTTGAGATCTCCGAGACTGATATCTACCTCTCTAATCACGGCCTTTTGGAAGTGAGTAACCCATTCCCTGCTCGCCGATTCTTTGCTGAACCAGGCGGACTGATGCGAAGAACATGATTTTCAGGACTGCTTCTTTCTAGCATGAGAGGACCCAGAGGAAATCCAACTGAAGTCGACTGTCCTATTTCGGACACCCCGGCTCTACCGGGGCCACGATCACCCATCAGACACGAATCGGAGGGAATTTGGGCCGTCGCTGTAGTCGAACCTCCATCGTACGAGGAGTATCTCCTCCTTCGACCCGGTTGCTGCAGGTTGGAATAATATGCAACAGGCATCGCCTTGAAAGCGTGACACGGAGTTGTGCTTGATGTACGACTGGACCGATTGTGATCGGAGTATCTTCCCGCCGATATCGTACTTGCAGTCTTTGTTCTGTGTAAATGATTCCAACGCACGGTTGCAGGTTGCCGGGGTTAATGCATTGGACGGGATTTAGATTCTGCAGCACATAACGTCCGGATTCTCATACAAGGTATATGAGGGCCTTTTGGCCGTGCCTATAGACGCGATAAGTGACCGCCAGCTGTTAGAAGGAAGCTGCGTCCTCTCAAGCAGCTTCCGAGATGGCTTCTTCAATCAGCCTAACGGGCCTCAGCACCAGGGAGGCCATTGCCGACGCCCTATATCGCAGTGTTCAAGGGATAGACACCAACGACCTGTCACTGTTCAAATCCGCCCTTGTCGACCTTGAGGAATTCACATTCGAGGTAGACGGTTTCGAAATGCGGGGCGAGCAAGCGGTCATGGGAACGGTGTTCAACTTTGTTGGGCCGATGGATACCTTGCACACCATCAGCAATATTCGAATCGACGTCAAAGATGATGCTGCAGATACTGCAAGCATGACGGTATATGCTGTCGCCCGGCATCACAGAAAGGGAGAAGGGCCCGATCCAACAACACCGCATTTGACAACTGGAGGTATATACACTTTAGACCTGGTCCAAGATCGCACTGATGGCTTGTGGAAGATGCGCAAGTGGGCAGTGAACTTCATATGGAAGGATGGCGATGCGTCGGTCACACAGAGAGAGCGATTCCCAACTCAGTGAAATAGCTGGATGGTCTCGGTTGAGGACGGCTCGTCTAACACAGGTCCATCAAAGGCACAAGAAGGCCAATCGAATTTCGCGCCGTGGTGTGTGCAGGTGTCGCCATTCCTTTGGCAAGGTCCATCGGCCGTGGATGGCAGAATCGGGGAGTGGCCTAGTGCTGCTGGCAATTAAAGTTACAAACTGCATCGGAGCCATCGACGAACATTGACATAGTTCCGTGCTGTGAAGCTGATCGACAAATCGTAAGCGGGAACTGGGTTCGTCTCTGCTGAGGTCAAATGCCTGTCCTTTTGACTACTTTCACCCACCTGGGGAAGGAGAGGTAGGTAAGAAAAAATATCCGCCTGCGCTCTTTGTTGAACCGTGGCAGTGAGCTTCCATGCCTTCAAGCAGATGTCACACTAACGAACCTCAGTAGCGACCACACCAGGGAATGATCCGGTGTGCTTGAGGATCGTCATCCCAATTCGCGGACGGTTGCGCTGAGATAATATCGGTCATGTTCCCTGGCGCCGTCTGACTCATGCTCCAATATGTGCCTCCGTAGGTCCATATTTGACATCTTGACAGTGCGTTGTGGATGGCACTGTTGGTGAAACAGCTTGGCAGATTTGCAAAGGGTAATGGTTCAATCTGATACATTCCGATCATTGATAGCATTCTAGGTCTGCTGAGCCGTGCATCTCTGTGCCATGGAATTGTTCCTGCTTGAAACATCGGTTATCGGCTTGAGAATGCGTGTCGAGCCTCGGATAGGGTCCCAGGCCCGCAGTTCGCTAGATGGGAAAGTCACCGATGCAATCATGAGTAGATCTTGCGGTTATCTGGGTGTTGCATTCGCTGGAAAGAGACCCAATGAGAGTGTGACAGCTGTATCATTCTGGAGCGTGCAGTCGGTACGCTAGCTTCTTGCCTGGCACGGTGACTGCTCGGCTTCTGTCTTCTTCTCACTGCAGAGTTGGGTGTCGACAGTTTAGCGATCTTCATGGCGTAGCAGCTTGCCGTTGTGGAGGAGCGGCCGGGGATCCATTGGCACACATCCCCGCGCAAGATGATGTTAAGCTAGAGCGATGGGCTCGTTACCTGCAGACGTTTGGCGAGGATCGCGCTGTCAGACCAATCCAAGCGCATTGCCGAGCCGTGATGAGAGGACGACAATGAGCAGAACGTGGCCAGAACAACGACGAGGGCAAGCTGGGCAGCGCTCTTAACTAGGCCGCAGGTACGTACCTCGGGCCCAGGCGCTAACAGCCATTTCCGGACAGGTTAGGCGCGAAACAGCTGATCCCCGCCGCCTAACTCGGGTCTTACGCAACTCTCCAGCCCTAAAGCACGTCAATGCACGTCCTTAGTGGTTGAGACGCGGCTGGTTCCTGCTCCGCTGGCACCCAGGGCGAGCTCAAGCTCTCCAGCGTCCCCATTTCCCATTTCCCTCCCCCACCAGGGCAGGACCCCACCGGAGTTACATGTACCTTGTAGCACTTTCACACACTTGCACAAGTCCTGCGCTGCTTCCTTCTGTCGCAGCGCAGATGTCGCACCTCTCGATTGTTTCTCACCTCCCCCCGGTCGCATATACAAGTGGGCAGTGCAGGATAGAACAACGCCCATCCTCGTCGACCGCTTCGTCGCCGATGCTTTGAAAATCACTCATCAATCTATTTCTGCTCTTCTCTCAACCCTCTCATTTCCTGCTCATCCTCGAGAGCCACCATCACGCATGATGTCTTCCAAGTCGGTGTCCACCGATCAGTCCCGGAAATGGAGTGCCTCCACGTCCTTCAACCTGACCGTGCTCATCTCCGGCTCCGGCACGAACCTCCAGGCGCTCATCGACGCCTGTGGGCAAGCCACTCCCTCGAACGATCGATCGGCTCCTCGACGACTCCTCCCAAACGCTCGCATCGGCCACGTCATATCAAATCGTAAAGATGCCAAAGGACTGGTCCGTGCCCAGGACGCAGGCATCTTCACCACGTACCACAACCTGGTGCAATACAAGAAGAAATTTCCGGACACAGAGGCTGGCGTGAATGCTGCGCGGAATCAATATGATGCAGAATTGGCTCAGAAGATTCTCACGCATATTCCGTGCCCAGATTTGGTGGTTTGTGCTGGCTGGATGCATATCTTATCGCCCGGCTTCGTCAACGCCCTAGCCTCCGCCAATGTGCCCATCATCAATCTACACCCAGCATTGCCGGGACAATTTGATGGCGCGAATGCCATAGGTCGAGCATACGAAGCATTCCAAAGGGGGGAGATATCGAAGACGGGAGTCATGGTTCATTATGTGATTGACCAAGTTGACCGAGGAGCGCCCATCCTGGTCCGGGAAGTCGAAATCAAGTCGGGAGAAACCCAAGATGAACTCGAGGAAAGAATTCACCAAACAGAATGGGCTCTGATCGTCGAAGCTACCGGCAAGGTGCTAGCGGATCTCGAGGAGAAACGAAGACATGAGAGCTGAATGAGCGTCTCTCATGGGATGGTGGCAGAGGGGGGCGAAGGGTGGCAAACTCGACTTTTACAGAACAAGCGAGGTGTTTGGAAGGAAAATATTGGACAATCTCGAACACACGGAGTACACGGATCGCGGCATAGGGCGAAGGGTTTGGTATGTAGCTTGGTCAGACGAAGTTGACGCACAAAAGTTGTCGGACGGAATGCGAGAGCTGAACTCAGGTGGAGATGTGAATCAGTATGAGAAATGAGGACTCAGCCGGATTCACCCAGTGCTTACGCTTTGAACGGCCAAATGAGATAGAAATGGATGAAAGGACAGTGAAAGCAGGGAAGATTGAAACGGGATTTTCCAGAGGTCGGCCTTCAGCTACTCGGTACTGTAACCAGCCTTTGCAACGAAGAGAAGAGACATCTTTTCCAGGTATCTTCGCCCTGACTTCTACCAACGCTCATACGAAACAACCATCACAACGAGAGGGAGAGCGCCCGCTCCGTCCCCAGAAGCACCCAAACACCTACTGTAGCCCTATGTCGCGCATTCACAACCACATCCTAACTGACATTAATACGCTACATAGATCCTACAGGGTTCTAGTGAGTACACAACACCTGTTGTAGACTCCAGGGTCTTAGCAGGGCACGTCGCGCAGTAAAAGGTTCTGCCAGAGTATTGGTCATCTCATTGCATTACATTGCGTGGTCGATCTTCAAAACAGAAACATATATGTGTATGGTATATATGTATAATCCAACTAAGGCTCGCCTGCTGTGGGACTGTTGGACAGTCCCTCCTATACGCAAAAGGGTATCAGTTTCCTGTCTCTTTTCATCTCGTCGCTATCCTTTTTCCTAGCCCATTAGAGTCACGCACCAAAAAAGGCAGAAAGTCGCCGACCTGAACTTTGCTGAAATACCCATATTTAACCGACACTCGGTCCTTAAGCCTACCAGTGTCGCACCCGATCAGACTGGGCCGCCTGCGCGGTAAACGCAAGTCGAACCCTTGGCCACAAAAATTTCAAATCAACTTCGATGCTCCTTCTCATGGGGACCGGCCCGTTTGAGCGCCACTACCGCTTTTCATTCAGATCACCTCCTTCTCCAGCAAGTGCGGGCGACTCTCGTTGTTTGCCCTTCTCTTGTTCCGCAGTGCCATCTACGCTGCCATCGTGGAGGATTCCCTCCTGGTTGACCTGCTGATCGTCGGTTGTATCGCCGTGATGCTCATCACGACCTCCACCTATGAACTTATGCATCTCTCTCTTATACCGACTCTCTTTCAGCGGCCCATTCTCGCCGGCCTCGGCCCTCGCATTCAAATCCTCTTCGTCAGAACTGCTTATGCTGGACATGCTAAGGTTCTGCATGTACATGACCGATTTTCCTCCCACGCTTGCTTGTTTCTTCTCCCTCTGTTCTTTCTTGAGGGCTTGTTGGAGCTCCGCGTCGGCTTGACAGTCGAGTGTTTTGATCTTCAGGCCCGGAAGGTTGGCGTGGAGGTACTCACCCAGAAGAGGGAGTTTTTCAGCATTGGGCCGGTAAGTGCCGCTGTCATTATCGATGATGAGTTCGTAGTGCGTTGGGTCTGTGTCCTTCTCGGGTTTTGCGTTGGTGCCGTTACTTTGAGGTCGCGGAGACGAAGGTGCGCCGTCTGCTTGACTCGTGCTTGCTTTACTCGAACTGCCCTCATTATTCTTCTGCTCTTCCTCGGGAGGTGTGGAGGGTGGATGTGTTTCTTTCAGAGGATCAACTGTTGCATCGTCCTTGTGCATCTTGTTATGCTTAACGCGCCGGACGAAGAACTCTCCAGAAAAAGCGATGTAAATGCTCACGTCGCTGTGCATGGTATGTTTACTCAGCAGGTCGATTCCAAACTCCTTCCCCGTTTCCGTGAAACGGAACTGTCCATCGAGGGTCAAGACGTATGTGAAGATCCGGCCTCCTTCATCGTAATGGACGAAATCAAGGAACTTATGCGTCATTTCGAGGCACGGTTCGGCGAAAGAGCCGTATTTTGTTGTTCGGTCGTAGTTGTAGATCCGAGCGTGTTGGTGGTGTAAAGCACGATTTAGGAGGCGCCCACGAATGCTGTGCGAAGTGAACATGCCAGCTACGAAGGGCCGGAATTCGACGTAGCGGTGATAGAGATCTGCAGGGACGGGACCGCGGAATTGCATTTGAATAGATTGGAAGCTGCGGCAGAGTCAGTATATGGGCAGGAAGGAAGAGTGGCGAGTCGCTCACTTGTACCGTTGTACCTCCTTGCCATCTTTGTCTTGCTCAGTGAGTTTGGTACCTGTTATCCGCCCGATCAAGGGCGAGTGGTGTTGTGTCCACGGTAAGGGGCCGATGGTATACGCGCGACCACCATCCTCCGCGTCCGTTCTCCCTAGATTCTCCACGCTGACAATAAGATCTCCGTGTAGCTTGACTTTCCTGGAGACCATAGCGGCGCATCCTCGGAGCGTGTAGGCTCTTTTGCTTCCCATACGCTTCTTCAACTGGAACTTCTGGTGCGAGAATCCTTTCCAATTGTCGTCGATATGAGGAACATCGACGTGTGCATTGCCGAGCCGATCGTCATAGTCGGCGGGATCCTCGTCGTATAGTCGACACTTCAAGTGAAAGCCACTTGCGGGGATATTCGCAATGATCCATTCCGTCTCCCACACCGGGTCTGTATTACGATGTATCGTGGGTGTCCTCAATTTTAAATCCGGATCCTGTTTATGCCTCTTGGGTAGATCTGTCTGGAGAATGGCGAGAACATATGGATCGGACGACAGAGTCCCAAAATCCGCAAAGGGCAGATTCTCCGCTTTGTGAAATGTGATCTTGACCGTGTAACCTGGTGGTGCTCTCGGTACGGGCGTCTCATCGTAGCCGCCCGCGGGCCCCTTCTCTTTCTTTTCGGAGTTGCCGGTCCCGGTTGCGCTGCGATATTTCTGCTCGAGTTTCTCTGTTTTGTTGGCCAGTTTAGGTCCGAGTTTGTCGGCGTGATGAGGGATCACTCCATCTTTGCGCAGGACGGGCGCGTCGGCATCGTTGTCCGCCATTGAGTGACGTCGCGAATCTTGCGGTTGATGTTTCTCCAACGCGGGTGCAGGTGTTGATTATGATGTTATAGCCAAGCAAAAAGAGCGCATTGAGTGAGGATATGACAGTCCGCAATAGGTAATCATACAGCCACGCAAATAGATGAAGGAACGAGAGATAGCACGAAGGATTGCGCAGGCAATCATGGGAGATACTAGTACATAGCTTAGCAACATGAAATTCGGAGGATCCCAGATTGGGGCGCCATCAGCCCACGGCGGCATGGTGGGTGGCAGGAGCGAATTAGGCTTCTGGAGGATGCTGACGCACGCCCTTGGCTTCCTCCAATGAGTGCTTTGGGCTTGCGGAACTGCCTATGGAGCCCCGTCGCTCTGGGGCTCTCAACTGGCGGCAACAAGCATGGCAGGGCTAGCTTTCCCAGAAAGCTTGGTGGAAAGCTTGGTCGACAGCTGGGGGACGCGCAATCAGTCACAACTGACATCATTTCCTACAAGATGCAGTTGAGCATCGAATGTTGTCATTCAGAGCTAGAATTCACGCGATACTGAGAACAAACTTAACGACCGGTGATATTCAAATTCCCTTGTTGCTTGTGCGGAGGCCCGAGCAAGATGCACAGTCAGAGAATCCAAGACCCTCCTTCGCTTCATGCAGATAATATCCGACCAACGCCCGCGCCATGCAACCCCGAGACAAAAGTCCATTCCTAACGCGATTCATTCTTCGTCAAGTAATCTCAACAACAAATCAGAGCCTGGCCCAATAAGGCTGTCTCGCATTTCCTTTTCCGAAACAGCGCTCGCCACCTGTTTTTCGTCCAATCCTCCTCTTCCACTTCTAGATGGTGTGTTTGTTGGAGTCAACAAACTCGACGTGCGCCCAGATGCTTCTTGCACCAAGCCAAGTGTCTCCAAGCTAGCCACCACATCCCGAAACTCGGTGTTTTTAAGCGGGTGCAACAATCCTTCGTCACGCTTGCACAAAACAGCATATTTCTCGAACAACTCTTTAACAGTAGGTACTTTTGACCACGACTTGGAAGGGGTGGTGTAAGGATCACGGCGGTGTTGTCGGTTCTCGGAAGCTACCAGCGAACAGAGCACCGCTTTCTGCTGCAAGTTGAGTCCGCTCAAGCGAGAAATGGTCCCATTGTTGAAGATGCCTGCCGCAATCTTGGCCACGTGCGCGATTGTTGCTCTTGGTGCGGTCTCGAAGGTGAGCTGACCCAGGACTGATCGCTGGTCCTTGACAGGTGATGGGAACCCCATGCTTGAGCCCATATTGCGGATTTCGCTGAGAGCTGTTTTAGTTGGTGTTATGCTCTGATCCTGGCTCATCTTCAACAGAGTTTCTTGCTCGATTTGGTCAATAGCACGACGGACCAGACTGAATGCCTTTCGCAAATCACCCGTTTGAGATGAAATTTTCTTGCCAGCCAGCTGAACGGCTGCGGGGTGCATCAATGGGATGAATTCCGAGCCCACCGATGTCCCCTCTGGGACAAGAGATCGAAGCTTTCCGCAGATAATGGTTGAAATTTGCTGAGCAGAGTATGGTAAGAATGGTAGTAAACTTGGCTTGACATTTCTCAGCTTCAGACGTGGCAGAAACCGATCGGTCAGGTCCAGAGCATTGGCGATACCAATCAGAACGAGACAAGAGGAGGGATGCA
This sequence comes from Phialophora macrospora, assembly GCA_000835435.1. Taxonomy (NCBI): domain Eukaryota; kingdom Fungi; phylum Ascomycota; class Eurotiomycetes; order Chaetothyriales; family Herpotrichiellaceae; genus Phialophora; species Phialophora macrospora. The sequence goes on along the minus strand of KN846956.1, from coordinate 2,065,967 downwards.
TGGCCCATTCAAAGATGCTGTACAGAACTTCGCAATCGCCATTGAGCAGTGTGTCAATCTCGTCAAGCAAGACCAGATGCATGTTGGAGTTGGCTTTTTTCGTCGTGAAGAGTTTCGCCAGCCGGGTCTTGGTTGACTTGGCATTGCTCTTGGTTGAACAAAATGCTTCGCTGAGTTGGGCAAGTACCTCGTTGGCAGATTTTAGGGAGACACAGTTGACGATGGCGGTCCGGACGCCTTTCTCTGGGGATTCGTGCATGACCTCTTGGACAAGTGCACTCTTTCCGGTGCCGGGCGGCCCGCTCACATAGGTACAGCCTCCAGTCCTGGATCCAAGAGCTTTGGAAATGAATCTGTTCAGCTGATTTCGTTCTGCCTCTCGTCCAATAACCTTTCCATTACTGGCCTGGGTGAACAACTGTCGAGCTCGGGAATACACATTTTGTGACTTTGGCGACGTAGATGAGCGCGACGACTGAGGTGTAAGCAGTCTACCAGCAAGGCGGACTCGATGCTTTGGAGTAGTAGGAGGGACAGCAAAAACATCCTTGAAACGAGCTGCTGCTGGAGTCGAGACATTGGCCGGTGGACAGTTCTCGTCGGAGGGCTGGAAGTCGTTCTTGACAAGTTTTACAGGACTGTCTGGAACGGTACACCGCGGCTTTTCGTTACGTGTTCTGACAGGAACTGTATTGGACTCTTGCACGGCGTGTCCTGGAGACCCATCTTCATATATCTCGGGTACAGATCGTCGCGTTCGTCTCTTGGGAGAAGGAGGTGCATTCGAGACTTCTGCGGACACGTTCAGTCAATTGCATTCAATGTCAATGTGTGGAAGACTTTGCGTACCTTCTGCATCAAGAACTCTGCGAGATCGCTTCCCAAGGACGGTAGCAGCCATCTGGAATGGTCGTCGCTGCTTTTGTTGCGGTGGTTGTGGTTGTACGAGCAGCTGAGGAAGGCACGAGGGACGCGGACTTAAGATAATGGGAAGGCGCGACTCGGTCTGTCATTTGAAAAAGACGCGTTAGGTGGGAAGGCGCGACTTAGCGTGCAGTCGAGATTCGGCCGAGGCTTCCCAGCCTTGCGTGCAAACTCCAGCCACATCTCACTGTAGGCACCCCCCCGCGCAATCTCTGAGTCTACACTCCACCGTAGGTCTTCATCGCGCTCGATGCTTGGCGAGTTTGCTTTTCACTTGGGACCGTGACCGCGGCTGCTTTGGTGTGATTCATACCCGCCCGGTGAGTTTTCGTCATAGCCAAAGGCGCCTTGTGGCTGGTCCATACCATCACTTGTGTGGTGCCTCCTGCTTGAGTTGCCTCACAACACCAGCATCGGTGGCTACTCTAAGTTTGATCCCTGACACATGGCATCTTCTACCCTCCTCTACTTATTTCTTCGTTGTCACTTGCAATAACGCTCTCTCATGACCAACTCCAGCTCGTTAAAGGCTCAACCAGGAGTCATCTAGTTAATTGCCCGCAACTTCAAGTCTCCCTCCACCCCACGGTTTACGACGTACTGAACCTCACTTCTTCATGATGGATGAAGCCATTGCCACCGTCGTGGCAGTCTGCGGGACGACCACAGAATTGGCTGCGCAATACGTTCAACTTGCTGATGGCGACCCCAATCAAGCGGTCCAACTGTTCTTCGAAAACGGTGGCGCTGACCTAGCTGGACCGCCCTCAGGGCCGTCCTCACGACCTCCCCCACCCTCGACGTCACATCACACCGGTGACGCAAGTGATCCTATAGACATCGACGCTGAAGATACCATCTCGGACGACAATGATCCAGAAATCACCGGTTTCAGAAAGACAACACAAAGACCAGCTGCGGCTTATGAGGACGATGAGGCTATGGCACGCAGATTACAAAACGAGATGTACGGGGCAGGCGCTACGGAGGAAGAAGTACGGGCTCCTATCGCTCGACAAGCCGAGACATTGGTAGGCGGATATGGAGGAGGCCTTCCTGCAATGGCTGGCCCCGCATATACCTCAGCTGTGGAAGAGCGAATGCAAGCTATCGAGAGGAGACGGCATCAAGGTCAGTCACTCGATCCATCATTGCGCGGCGGTTTCCACTGACTCAGAAATAGCACGCACAGGGATTTTTAACCAACACCAGCCAACCTCCATCTGGGATCACGATGCTTACACCAGCCCAGACGCCCTTTCGGAGTCCACCGGTGGGGCCTCTGAGGCCTCTGCGAGATCCACTCGACTTGCCAGACTCTTTCAACCACCGTGGGACCTGATGTACAAGGGCGAATGGGAGAATGCAAGAGCCGAGGGCAAAGAACAGAAGAGGTGGTTACTAGTCGACATTCAGGACCCTTCGATATTCGACTGCCAGGCACTGAACCGCGACTTGTGGAAGAACGAGGGTATCGTGGAGACTGTTCGGGAAAATTTCCTCTTCCTGCAGTACAACAAGGACGACCCGAGAGCGTCACAATACGTGCAATACTATTTTCCGAACTATGAGCTTGCGCAGGAGTACCCTCACGTTGCCATCGTCGATCCCAGAACAGGCGAACAAATCAAACTCTGGGCACGAAAAGTTCCTACGGCACCGGAGTTCTTGATGCAACTACACGAGTTCTTGGATCGATACAGTCTTGATACTCATGCTCGTAATCCAGTCGCAAAGCGAAGGTCCGAAGCTAAGAAGGAGAAGCCAGTAGACCAGCTCACGGAGGAAGAGATGCTCGAGAGAGCGTTGCAAGCCAGTCTCGCCTCACAGAACGAAGAGCAGAAGGCGGCACCGGCAGAAGACCCCGATGACTTGACACGAAGTGTGGGAGACCTACGAGGAGCTCAAGTGGCCGCGATCGACGAGGAAATGGACGTTGACAAGAACGGCACCGAGGAGTCTGCAGAAGGCAATGATTTTGCACAGATCCCCTCAGATCGTCCTCATACGGAGCCAGCCGCAGGACCGGGTGTGACTCGAGTGCAGATTCGACATCCAGGCGGCCGGATTGTCCGACGGTTTGCAGAGCACGACCCGGTGCAACGAATTTATGAATATCTCAAGGCCGAGCCGCTAGAAGGCAAGGCCGGTTCTGTGTTCGAGTTGGTGTCAATGGGCAAGAACCTGATGGATGCTCGACATGAGACCATTGAGAGTGCCGGTCTGAAGAATGGAACCGTCATGGTGGAGTTCGTGGAATGATCATCGTGGTGTCGCCCCTGCGAGGCGTCTACACAGCAGCGTCTTTGTAGAGATGCTTTCTAGAGCTGCTTTTGAGCTAGTTTGATGTGGCACAGCATGGCCCGATCAATCATTGGGCCTGGCTGTGCCGTCCCCAGATAGGATGAAATAATGAGACGATGCGAGGATATTTCTCCCAAAGTGTTCCTGAGGCTGCCGTGGACTTCATCTTCACTGGTTGTCGCCGTAGATGTAGATTCCAACGGCTGACGCATGCAACCAATCGGAGTGACCAGCAACGACCCGGAAGGGAAGGTCGTAAACATCGGTTGTCGAGGCGTTTCATCTGCGCATTGATTACTGCTCAACTCTGGCCTTGGACACAGGTGCGATCTCGTCACGACCCGAGACGACTCATGAAGTAACGAAGTTGGACGAACGGTCTTGCGAGCATTCGCGAGAGGAAGTCGCGGGCGGTGCCCTAGCACACTGCCGGCAGCAGGACTTGCCCTGCCCAGTGCGCGCCTAGGAATTGCCAGTGCGGTTCCCCCGGCACTCGACGTTGCACGTAGAAACTCACGAGAAGTTCGCCACTGTTCCACCGCGCCTTCATTTCTGCATCTCAAGTTGAAATTGCGATCCATCGCCTGCCTCTCGACGCCGATTCTGCGCCCTGCACACCTCGAAAATCGGCCCTCGATCTCGACCACAACCCCACCTTGCAAGCCTCACTCGAGTCAAGGGCGGAGGGGCCCGCCGCAGCAGAATGGACCCTGAGGAACTCTACACGAAACAGAATTGCATCGGAGGGGGAAGTTTCGGCAAGGTGTACAAGGGAGTGGACAAGCGGACTGGCCAAGCGGTGGCTATCAAAGTTATTGACGTTGAGAATGCCGAAGACGAGGTCGAGGACATCATCCAGGAAATCTCCATCCTGTCCGAGCTCCAGTCCCCGTACGTGACCAAGTATCATGGCTCCTACCTGAAGGGTTCCGACTTGTGGATTATCATGGAGTTTTGCTCGGGCGGAAGTTGTTCGGACCTCATGAGGCCGGGCCTGATACACGAGGACTATATCTGCATCATCGTACGCGAACTGCTCATGGGTCTGGACTACCTGCATTCCGACAAAAAGTTGCACCGAGACATCAAGGCAGCCAACGTTCTGTTGGGTCAGAATGGTCAGGTCAAACTCGCCGACTTTGGAGTGTCGGGGCAACTCTCGGCCACCATGACCAAGAAGAATACCTTTGTGGGCACACCTTTCTGGATGGCTCCGGAAGTCATCAAGCAATCTGGTTATGACCACAAGGCGGATATCTGGTCATTAGGCATTACAGCTATCGAGCTGGCACAAGGAGAACCGCCGTATGCCGACATCCACCCGATGAAAGTCCTCTTCCTGATACCCAAGAATCCCCCTCCGACGCTGCAAGGCAACTTCTCGCGCACATTCAAGGACTTTGTTGAGTTGTGTTTACGGCGGGATCCCAGAGAGCGGCCGTCTGCGAAAGAACTGCTGAAGCATCCGTTTGTGAAGAGGGCCAAAAAGACGACATACCTGACGGAGCTGATTGAGAGGAACGAACGATACATGGCAACCCGCGGCGGCCGATCGTCTGATGATGAAGAGGAAGAGGAAGATGTGCGGCCAGCATCCCATGATCCGGAAAATGAAGACCTGTGGGATTTCGGCACTGTGCGGCCTGTCGGCGGCCGTGGAGCTGGACTTCGACCCATGAATGACTCTGCCGCTAATGCACGGGCTTCAACGGAGCCCATTACGATTGCAAAGAGCAAGACTGACTGGGAAGAGACGGTAAAAGTGCCGTCGTCACCTCAGAAATCGCCAGTAAAAGCTGCATTTCCACCTACACCGGCCAAGATACCATTGCCTCCATCACCAGCAAAGGTGACAGCATCAGCAGCCATCGAAACGCCCATCCCGCCGGCAGCACCACTCTCTGATTCGCCAACACCCAAGACACCAGCTGTTCCATTGACGAACAAGGCGCTGCCTATTGAACCGCACTCAGCTAGCCCTGGGTCGAATGAATACAACAAAGCATTTCAGGCCCAGTTAGCAAAGGACATGGGATTCCTTAAACTCGATGGCGGAAATAGCCCAAAGACAACACCGGCCCAAGGACAAACGCCTCCGGGCAAGAAGGCACAAATGGTGATTCCAGAAATTCCACCCTTCAGAGGAAAACCAGGAAGAGGGGAGGCGATTCAGAAAGGCCAACAAACACCACCGTCGCAGCCTCTTCCGTCATCGTCATCGCTGGCCAGCGCGCTTTCAGCCGGCCCGGCGTCGATTGCCAACCAACAGCCACTGCCCCCGCTGACGGCAAAGACCAACGGTTCGCAGCCTTCAGCACCTGCCACACCAACGAGTACATCTTCGCGGCCAGCAGATGGTACTGATCAAGAACTTACTGCTTTGAACTCAGTCCTAATTCCCGCACTCGAAGCGGCAATGCATCGTCGAACATATATGCTCAAGGAACTGGCGCGGACAAGCAAGCTGAGTTCCTCGGCAGCCGCAGAAATGCACCAACATCGAGTCCAGGCCCACGAAAAGGTCAGAAAGCTCGCTGCGAAGGCCGCAGGCGTATTTTACGAGATTCAGAAATGTGATGAGGAGTGTCCAGTGGGTATGGGTGGAGGCGTGACGGAGTTTCTGGAAGGCTTTCTAGAGGAGATACTTGTGAGGGTAGAGGCTGCAGATGAGCCGGACCCTACTCCCAGCAGGTAGTCAGAGTGTCCAATACCAGAGGGACAAAATATTGATTTTCTATGGGATAGCCAAGTGTGTATGTTTACCACTTGAGCGGATGGCGATGGTTGCAAGCCGTTGCATAGCATAGCACAGCATGTTTGGGCGGCGCACGCAAAATAGCACAGCCTCGTCGTACCTTTCCAGCCTTGCGTGACGTGTTGTACGAACAATCGCTGGTGACGACGCCATACTCTGAGACACACACGAAACTGTTGGCGCTGGCTATCGGGAGCGCGGCGGGTATGATCATCCATCCCACCCGGATGATACGGTAACTAGAAGTCTCCTTTGGCGCAAGCTTCATTAACCTCAAATCGATAGAGCAGAAGTACCAAGCATTCCTAGACTCCACATCTTCTCCAAGATCGAACTCTAAGCTTAGTACCATGGCGACGACCACGACCCAGAGCAACCTCGTCCGCCTGGCCCCGCTACAGGTCGGCGAAGTGCCCGCACATCCATCTCTCCCGTCCTCAGAGGCCCCTCCCCGACGACCAGACATTCTCCCTTTCCTCTTGACGCTCCTCGACGACGGGATCGACTTCCTCTCGTCCACCAGCGTCATTGCGAATTTCAAACACCAATCCACCAAGACTGCTCTCCCCAGCGAAGCGAAGGTCGACGTCTTGACATGTGCCATCGCCGCGAGGGAGTTGGAGCAAATCGTGAAATGGGAAGGCGGGGCAACAACGCGAATCACAGCAGACGACAGTGCCGATGGCGCGCAAGGTCCAGATCAAGGCCCGACGGCTGAGCAAGAGACATACACTCGACCGGGACGGAGTAAACCACCGGCCCGCGTCCTGAGCGGCGGTGAGTATTGGGTCGCCCGCAAATCGGTCCACAAGGACATCTCTTCCAAAGACACGGCCTCGCCCGGAAACGCCAGCTGGAAGGAATTCGTCTACGGCCTGCGAGACCACCATTCCCGGCACGAAGAGGATTTCACGCCGAATCTCTACGACGCGCATCACGTGTGTGATTGGAACGGGGAGGTCCGAGATCTCGAATCCCAGGGCAAGATCCTGGGCAAGCACGGCCGGCAATACACCTGCGTCACGATGGCGATATACGAGATGTGTCACGCCACCCCTCCGCCCACGTCTGCGCGCTGCTTCCCCGTGCTGGTCGCCACGGCGTCTCGGGGCCCGGACGAGTTCGTCGCCGTGACGGTCCCCGTGACGCTTGGCGCGTCGGTCAGCGCCGCCTTGTACTCGTCCGGCCGACACGCCAAGGAGGGCAAAACGCCGCAGCAGCGAAAGCCCGTCGTGCTGGGGATCTACGCCGCGGTCGAGACGGTGAAACGACAGCCCCGAGAGGGCGCCGAGACGGGTGTCGAGGGCAAGGAGGTCGAGTGGATCATGGCCACGGCGAGTGACGCCAAGGGGAATTTGCCCATGTGGATGCAGAAGATGAGTGTGCCGGGCCTTCTTCCGAAGGATGTGAGCTACTTCATGAAGTGGATCAAGGGCGTGAGTGACGACGAGGTCGAGCGCGTCAAGGTGGCCTGAGACTTGTTTCAACCACGGGCCGTGACGGTCTTGAGTGCGGTGCTCCCTCTGTCCTGTCCTGTCCTCGTCCTCTCCGTGGGTACCATGGTGCGAAAACCAAGCCAAGACCTCAGGTTTCTTAACCCTCAAAACTCGACAGGGTCCGAAGATCCAGCAACCCTGTCTGCCTGCAGCAAGCCAGCCAGCGACAGACAGACACCGTTGACCACCTTCCCCGTCTTGGCTCGGAACACGAGCGCATTTGGGGACACGCACGTCTATCAAAGTCACATGTGCAATAATGCAGTGCGTGCCGTGCATGCAGCGCAAACCCGGATATCAGGCCTTCTTGCCGAGTCCGACCGACTGACGGATGAGGCCGCATGCCTAAGTGCTGACCACCGACTACTGTATACTGTGTTCCCCGCTCATGAGTCTGCGAGCCAGAAGAGGAGAGAAGGAAAGGGAGCGGAGGGGAAACAATAGCACATGTCGTTGCGTGGCGTTGCATTGCGTAGTGTGCCGTTGCATGGCATGTCGCTATCACATCGCATCCTACAGGCACCCTTACTGTGTCCGCACGAATGAAAGGCTCGATTACTTCCCGAGTGGGCGGGCTGTATTATACCGTCTGTACAGTAAGTAACTCTGTAGTGTAGCTGGCCAACCATCTCTCAAAGCATTTCGCATTTCGCATTTCGCTTTCACATTTCTTCATCCACTGGGATCGGTGACGGGATTCTGCCCGGGCCTGAATGCTAAATTAGTTTTGTTCCGAAACTACAGACCACAACTCACGTCTAGATACCTCGCTAATACTACAACACAGGCCGTTCTCTCGGCCTTGAGGAACGTCCACGCCGGGCCTGACTCGCCTACCCCGGCCCCGGATGGTGGATCGATTTCCTTGTGCAGGAATTCCCCTGCCCCCAAGTCATGTATGTCATCGTCTGTTCTATATGTCAATCCTTCACGTACTCCGCCACCGTGCCAAGGAGTATGAGATGCGTGTTTCAAGCCGCCGGGGCCGCCAACTCGACACCCTCCCTCCGCTTGAACTGCAAGACCGGCCCCACCCGGTCGGAAATCAACCAATCCCTCAGCTGGTATTCGCCCTTCCTCTGTCTTCCTGCGCCGGTGGCCCACTCGACCGCGCCCCCGCCCTCGCCCGTGTGGTCGCCTGCTTTCAACCTCATCTCGAAAAGGAACATGACCCGCGCGACCGCTGTGAAGAGTTCCATGTACGCCATGTTCTTGCCCACGCAGCCTCGCGGGCCGGAGCTGAAGGCGTGGAATGCACTCTTGGCGACCTCCACTGACGTCGGCGTGACGAGGAAGCCGGCTGTGGCGGAGGATTCGGGTCCCGGAATCCATCGTTCGGGGATGTACGAGAAGGAGTCCGGAAAGTAGGTCTCGTTGTGGTGGATAGCGTAGATGGGGACCCCGACCGTGGTGCCGGCGGGGATGTGGTGGCCATCGATCATAGCGCCGCCCGGGAGGACGAGGCGATCGAGTAGGCCCGGGACAGGAGGGGACATGCGCATCGCTTCGTCGATGCACGCTCGCAGGTACGGCAGGTTGGTCATTTTGGCCGAGTACTTGATCTCCTCGACGTCGGTGAACGCCGCGCGGACTTCTTGTTGCAACTTCTTCAGCACCCTCTCGTTGCGCGCCAAGTAGAAGAACAGCGCCGAAAGCGCCGTGCTGGACGTGTCAGAGCCGGCGCCGACAAGCAACGCCGCCTCACCGATGAGATCGTGGGGTTGGAACGTGTCTCCTGTCGATGGATCCTTGGCGTGGAGAAGGTAGAAGAAGAAATCCTTGCGCTTGTCCCCCTCTGCCTTCTCGGCGTCGGCCTTCTCGACGGCGTACCTCTTCTCAACGTACTTGCTGATATCCTGACGGAAGCGGACCTTGTTGAGCAGATTCTGAGAGCCGATCGCTTGGCCAATCCTGAGCAAGTAGCGGGGTTTCATAAAGGGGAAGAGGAGCTCGCGGGGAGGCAGAAAAGAGACCTGGGAAACTATCAGCGATTTTTCTTTTGGAGACGGAAGACAAGGGGCGGAAACACCACTTACCGCTTGCTGAAATCGGGCGCTTGAAAGAAGGAGGTCCATAATGTAGCATCCTCCGTCCTTCATGGCGCCGAAACTTGATCCGAAGCAGAGTTCACCCAGAACATCGATGGTCAGAAAGGTAGACCAGTGGGCCATATCACGGTCCTTGCTCCACGCCGACTTCTCGTCCGTGTTCGAATCGTCTGTTTGTCCGAGATAGGCGCACCAGTCTCGAATTCGTTCGACGATATACTTGTCCAAGCTGCTCATGGCACGATCGGAAAAGGCATTGTTGAGCAGTCTCCGTCTGGCGGCGTGCAGTTGACGGTCGGAGACGACTTGTGTAGTGATGCCCGGGTTGATACTTTCACCGGTGTGAGTCCAGCCTGTTTTGATCATGTTGGCCTTTCGATCGGTGTAGATGTCGTTGAGGGCCTGGGCGGTCCGGAAGGAGAGCTTTTCGGGTGCGATTCTAACAACATCGCCTGCAGAAGTGCTCTGTCAGTCTCGTTTCTTCTGCACCAGGCGTTCTGGTCATACCATATTTCTCATGCAAGAGTTCTAGATCGACATGTCTTCTCCCAGACCACGCGGCTCTTGCTTCGGGCCACTGTGATAACTTCCATAGTAGGGGTCCAGGGTATTTGGCAAGAGGATGAAAGAAGAGACGGTAGATTGAGAGACCAAAAAACTGCGTAGCGTGTCAGGCCGTGAATGGAGAGATAGAGAGTCCTCGTACTTACGTAGATGACGTTCGCTGCCAGCAGCACGGCGGCAAAGTCTAGTATTGAGAAGACGGCCATCTCGAGAAGTTGTTCCAGCTGGCGGATGGACAGCAATCTAGCTTACCCAGAGTGTAGAGCGAGGAGGGAGGAAGTAAGACACATTATATTGGGAGGGTCATGGTCGTCCCTGGCTTTACCTTAAGGAATCCATTCCACATGGACTCCACCGCGTGGTGGATTGTTCCATGTTGCTGACGATCGACCATCCCAGTCCATCAACGAGCGAGTCATTGACGGACGAATCTTGGACAAATACGGCCATTTCCACCGAATCTGGTGTGATGCAACACTCCGGATATTTCAAGTAGGGCTGAAGCGTATGGTGAGCAGGGGTGGACTCCTGTCGCACCCCAAGTCTCCACTGATCACCCAGTCCCATTGCCCGTTTGGCAGATTTTCGAACGCGCGGTAAGACCTGGTCTTTTGCAGTGGCATGCCGCGCAGTTGCGGATCGGTGAGAAACAGCTCACCCATGCAACGTGCTGGCGAGATATGGAATCAGTTCCGAAGGAGGGACTGGCGGGTCTTATGGGGCGAGGATCTCGGCATGGCTGGCAGTCAGCATTTAGTCATGAGCGGCGATTGCTGCTTTTCGTGTTCGACAGATACGGGATGCACTTCAATGTCGGGCATGGCCAGTGTCTCGTGGTTACCCATACTGGGCACTCCTCGGCATGGCGTCAGCAGTGGCGCAGTGAGGCCTGACAGAGTCTGTTCTCGGCTTACATTACACACGCAAGCTTCGAGAGTTTTACTATCCGAGCAACGAGCAACGACGCCCTTTGGGCTCTAGTATCTGAAGGCGTGATTGGCTGAACGCGTGACTCGTGTTGGACGCCCCGTTTCGCGAAGCGTCCCTTGTCAGCATCGAGAATCGTATAGCCGTTAAGGCTTACGGCGGCTAACAACACGGCCAAAGCCGCTCAATGATGACGAGAACGTAGGAGCCAATCTATTCAGGTAGGATGAGACCTGTACGTTTTAAATCTGTGCGGTTTGCTGGTCAGAAGTGGCCAGCGAGAAGGACCGGTAGTCTATTTACATCTGGATGAGGCGACTGTACACGGTCATCAGGAATTGAGCGAGTGACTCTGCAAGGAGTATGATCAAGTCGCATGCTGGGCGGTTCCCTGTCGGATTGGATATTCAGTGGTCGCGATTAGAAAGAGCCTCTAGAAAGCAGGAGGCTTCCCATTCAGGTTACTACCAGGTACCAAGGTGGTATCCTGATGTGCAGGTCAAAGCGAAAGTGAACTTCGACGACGTCCTTGACTCGTCATTTGAATCGACAGGTTCCGGGCAACGGATGGGCAAATGCGTCCCCGTACCAGTTTATCCGCCTTCTCGACCTTCTCCAACCTTTCGGAAAGACAGCGCCACATCCACCACCACCTCTGCGTTACCCCAATTCTCCCCGGTCTGTAGAGCGTTCGCCACGACTAGAAATGGCCTTCTGCGAAAATAGTGCGGAAGACCATTGCCCTGACCTAGACCTGAACGCATTCCGAGTAGGAAGCCCATAGTCTCTGGCAATTTCAATTTGTTCGTCAGAATTGCACGTTCCTGAGACTCGTCCGGCACTTTCCCCCCTTATCTTCAAACAAGCTCGTGACCAGCATCTGTGGAACTAGATTATCATACATCACGATCTGCAACGGCGCTCATATACACCCTCATCATATCTGCATAACGAAAACCATGGATTTGTCCAAAATTTCCGGCCTGGGTTTCGTGGGATTAGGGGCCATGGGGCTTCCCATGGCCGGGCACCTGGCGGCAAAGCTCCCTGAAAACGTCCACATCTTCGTGTACGATATCAATCAAGGAAGCATGGATCAATTGCACCAGCAGTTCCCGGACAGGATAACCAAGTGTTCGGGAGCGAAGGACGTGGCCGATAAATCGGTAAGAGGGAAACAAGGCGGCGGATCCCCAGCCACACGGACGTACCCATGCTGACATGAGCCTCAGGAAGTCATTCTGACCATGCTGCCGGAAGGCAAACATGTTCGATCAGTATACATGGAAGGGCAGTCTGACACGATATGCTCGAGTGACGTCTCCGGGAAGCTGTTGATTGACTGTTCGACGATTGACACGGCCAGTAGTCTGGCTGTGAAGGACTACATCAACGAAAAGTTCCCGACCACCTCCTTTTACGATGCGCCCGTCAGCGGCGGGGTGGTGGGAGCGCAGAAGGGAACGATAGCGTTCTTCCTCGGGTGTGACGGCAACGACGCCAATCTGCCCCCCCTCACGCGCCTGCTGCAGTTGATGGGCAAGGAGGTGATTCCGTGCGGCGGGCCGTCGAAAGGCCTGGCCGCGAAGTTGTCCAACAATTACTTGTCGGGCATCATCGCGATTGCCGTTTCCGAAGCCATGGACATGGGCATGAGGTCGGGACTGGATCCCCGCGTGCTGCACAAGGTCTACGGAGCGGGGACGGCGCAGAACACGATCTGTGACCGATTCTGTCCCGTCCCGGGTGTCTATCCCGAGGCGCCGTCCTCGAGAGGCTACACCAACGGGTTCAAGGTGCAGTTGATGCGGAAGGACTTCGGACTCGCCTTGGATATGGCCAAACGGGTAGGCGCGAAGAATGTCCTGGGCGAGGCCGGATATGCGACATACGACGGAGCCAGCAATGATCCGAGATGCAAGGACCTGGACTCTAGAGTGGTCTTCCGCTACCTGGGCGGAAATGAGGACTGGCTCAAGGACGCCGCCGACGAGGCTACGGCGAGCAAGCTGACATAAATCGGATCCGAAAACCATGCTCGGAAACATCACGTGTGCATTTCAGCCTTACATAGAGATCTCCAGCCTCAACGTTTATCTCTTCTGTTCCGTGCTGCCCTCGCACTCATTCCGTGCGTTTGGTCCCTGGATGTGAGGCCCAGAATGAGACACAGGGGAGAAACAGATGACCGGCAAGACCCACCGATTTGGAGAAAGTTGGAGTAAGCCGAAAACATCACGCGTGCGGAGCACCGCTGAGTTACCGATAGCGGAGCGTCGACGAGAACATTGGAGGGGTAAAAGGGCAGGCCCGGGGTAGAGAGAGACAGTATTAAGGACCGAGAGTAGAAGTAGGAAAGTAACAGGAGGGGTCTTCTGTCTTCGCTGCCATAGTTCCTCCATTTACGCAGACCGAAACAAGAAGAACCTGCCTGCCTGCCCCCTCACAATCAATATCTACATCGCCATCTCATTAACATCGCACTGTACATCCGCACCTCACCTCGGCAATCATGTCTTCCGATCCCACCAAAGCGACCTCGAGCGTCGACCCTTCCCTGCGTCCTCTCCACGAGGGTCTCTTCAACGCGGGCCTCGCGGTGCGCCGCGCCGTCGTGGGCGACGCGTACGTCGACCGCGCACTCAATAACGGCAGCACCGAGTTCTCGCGGCCGGGCCAGGAACTCGTGACGGAGTTCTGCTGGGGATACGCGTGGACTCGCCCCGGCCTGTCGCGCAGGGACCGCAGCCTCCTCAACATTGGCATGTTGATGGCGCTGAACCGGGCGCCGGAACTGGCCGTCCATGTGCGAGGCGCCCGGAGGAACGGCTTGAGCGAGGAGGAGATCAGAGAGGCCATCCTGCATGCCACGACGTACTGTGGCGTGCCTGCGGGGGTGGATGCCATGAAGACGGCCGAGGCCGTGTTGAACGATATGGCGGAGAAGGGCGAGATGCCGCGAGAGTTGGCCGCCAAGAGTAAGGATGCGTGAATTTGAACTAAGTGTAGAGAAGAGATGAGAAATGAAAAATGAGAGATTGGAGATGGCATGTGTCATGAGAGAATCTTCCCAGTCTGGACTCGAAGCATCGGACAGGACGATCTTCTTGAGTTGCGTTGATTTCCCAATAGAGAGAGAAAAAAAAGGGATTTTGGCATCAAACAAAGTTCGTCCACTGTACAAAGAGTGGCCGACTTCCACGTTTTGCATTGATATACAATATGTATGACTTGTCTGTCTCTTGAAAGCCCTGAGCGTGACTGTCAGTTCAGTTCGTACTTTTCGCCTAACATCGCTAATATGCAGCAAGAAAGTCAAAAATAAAGTCCAATCAAGCCAATGTGGCGCCTGTGGTTGTATGGCGAGCTGTTCATACAGCATCGGCCACGATAGCATGCTTGTCTTTGGTCTCCGTCTCCTTCTCGGTCGCAGCATGTTGTACCTCGAAGGTGTCGTTCGTGCTCTCCGACTGAGCTTTGGCGCGTTCAAACTCCACCGATGTGGCTGCCGTGGTAGCTTTGGCTCTCAGGGCAGCTCTGATCTCAGGCAGGGAGCGATCCTTCCAGGCATCGTAGTCGCTCATGCTCAGTGGGTACAGGACTTTATTCTGTGCAACGGTGACGAAGTCTTTCGTAGTTGGAACTGGCATGCTCGTCAAGACATCGATATCAGAGGCCAACTCTCGGCAGAAAGAATCGAGGGGAAGGTCATTGACATCGTCGCCAAATGGATTTTCAATCTCGTAACCAATGGCCGCAAGACCCAGGATGATGTACGCGGCGAGCATTGTGCCGAAAATGGTCATCCAGCCCAGCTTGCTGTAGAGTTGGAAGGGTAAGACCAGGATATACACCCATGTGATTTGAGAGATCGAGATGGAGTACGCGATGGGGACAGGAGTATTGAGTACTCTTTCAGTACCCGTGAGGATGTCGGCAAATTGAACCAGGCTGTTCATCGAGTTGGTTTGGTGAATCGGAAGGGTGAGCTGGCCGTTGGTGCAGATTTCATCCATGTAGGCGCCTAGGTAGTTGATGATCTCCAGCGGAAGATTGCCCAGGTTTTCACGCGAGCGCTTGATCAGCTTCCGAGGATTCGAGTGGGCAAAGGTGACCCCAAGGTATTCCCCAGTTGCTTTCCAAGAACTGACTTTCTTCGGCACCAGTTTGGTCTGGTCAGCTTCGTGGGCCAGGGTGTGCAGGTTTCCAATAAGTGGTTGCAGGTCTGGATAATCGATGGCAGGTTCGAATCGAAGACGATGTTTGAGCGCCACGGCGAATGCGTTGATAAGATTCAGGGCCGTCAGCTTAGCCAGGACATCGGCCTTTGTTTGCTCCTCGCCTTCGGCTGTACGTTCTTTCACATGTATCCAGATGATTCTCGCCAGACTCCTTCCCGTGACCACCAACTGTGCCCAGTATTTTCGACCTTCTGAGTATCTTTCGTAGGCGGTGGAGGACCGGAAAGATAGAGCCAGACCAACCACGAAACCAGTGATGGTGAGCAGCACCGAATCGAAGACCAACTCGTGTACAAATTTCGAGATGCAGGTGAACAGAGTAGCCCAGCAGGCAACGAAGAAGAGGGGCAGGATCATCTTGGGGACCACGCTGCCGTGAAGCCGCAGAAAGAATGGCCATTTCGAGTGGTGGTTCATATCACGAGGCCCAACAAACAGGTCTTCAAGGTCCATTGAGTTGTGAGTTGGAGCTCGTAGAGCTAGCGGTTTGAAGTTGGGAACTCGGCCGGGAGAGGGGAGTGTATTGGGATCATTCGTGGACGTGGAAGAGGCGAAGTCGGTGACCGTCAGTCTGAGGTTCTTGTTATTTCCCTCCATCTTCAACACCTTGGCCGGAGCCAAATTTCAACGCTGAAAATTAAGGTAAGGAAGGATTAGGGGCGTGAGCTTGGGCTTCTAAGGGTCAATTAGACAATATTTGAGGAATTATGCTGGTGGTCAACACCAGTTAGAACATAGAAGAGGACAACAAATGAAGCGTTGTCAAAGGATTTCTTAACAAAAGATATTAAGGAAATTCAGCGAGCAACAAAGAGCAATAAAAGGTCGCCAAGGTATGCAACAGGAAACATTGGCACCGAAAAAGATCGCTCAGGCGTGTCGGGTTAGTGTGTCCACAGGAATTATGTAACCTCGATCCTTTCGGTGCTTACTCTGTACGGCTGAGAGAAATACATGCTCAATCAGGCATAGTAAATGTGACATCCTGGTAGAAATGCCATATATTTCCGGGGGCCAAGTAACGCCATCGAACGGGGAAAGCTGTGCTAGCTGAAATTCGATGCCAGCACGACCAAGGTCTTTGGAGTTTGGGCTGAAACAGGAGGAAAGATGCCAAGCAAAGACGGTGACTAGTGGCATACGCTGGACACATGGTTGTTTTTGGATGGAGGACCGCCGGCGCAGGGTGCAGATGGCAATCTTGTGAAACCAGGAGGCGGAAATAGAAGGCAAAAGTGGAAGGAGTCGTGAGCTTTTGCATGTTCCGGCTCAGGGGCTGGAGTCAAGCTTTTGTAGCGGCGGTCCAGGCCAGGCGATTGTCGCTCATCCCCGCATCCTTTTGGATTTCCATAGGCTGATGTTGAGCCCCGGATGCAAGGCCTCAAAATGCGACTTGCGAGGCATTGCAGATCACGTGTAGCATCAGCCGCGCGCCTGCAGCCAATGCGCAGCGTCAAATGATACGAATATTCGTGTCTGTACGAGCCCTGAGTTCCTTTCGGCCTCCGCACTCGTGCTCATCATTTGGTGGATTTGGTGATGGAATCCAGATTTGCCAATGGCCTTCTAGGATCCGCTTGTGCATGATGGTACTTGGCTGAACGAACAGTCAACAACGGTGCACTCACTGTATACGGATGCCTGATGTGATCGGGGAATGGAGACTTGTGTACCTCGTACCGAGTACTGGGGTAGCCAAATATTTGGGGAGGCAGGGCCTACAGGCATGGCCTGTCACGCCTGTTTTGTTGCGATGCCGCTTTTCGGCACAACCCCCTTAAACCTTAGGCGTCCGAAAATGACAAAAGGGGCCTGTCTGCAAGGGGCATCGCCACCAATCGCTGCGAAACCCCTTCCGAGCAGCTTTGCATGGTCTATCTATGCAGTCTTGTAAGCATCGACGCGTTTGAACATACACCCAGTATATCATGCGGTCGGTAGGTGACGAGGTCTAATGTGTTTTGTGCAACTTGCCTTTTCTGGCCAAAGCCGACGATTGCGATGAGACCGCCGAGCGACAAGATTGCAAGATCTTCCTGTGCAAAGAGGACGACGTACAGAGGAACGTGAGGTCGACCACCTGGTCGGCAGAACACCCTTTGGCTAGATTGGATCCCGATCTCAACAGACGCGATGCTGTTTCCTTTGCCGGCGCGGCTCAACTTCGTGATCGTCGTCCTCATTGTCACGCTGATCTTTTTCTACACATCCTTCCAGGCACCTGCTTACAAGGAACAACACGTCGCCGAATTTCCCGCTGTCGCTCACACAGGTTCGAACGCGCAGCCCGCTCCGATATCGAGCCATGTCGACGATTCGATATACCAGGTGCAGAACGAGACTCTAGGCTTTCAAGAGATATACATGATTTCGCTGCCTGGGAGAACGGACAAGCAGGATGCCTTTGCGATGCAGGCAGCGTTCTCGGACATCTCATATACGCAGGCGGATGGAGTGTATGGGCACGAAGTACCCGCGAAGGCACTTCCTCACGTACGTGCTCTCGATGGAACGTACACGTTCACACAGCTTGCTAACTAGACCACAGACGATGGGCCAGGAGGCTAATGTGATTGGATGTTGGCGTGCACATATGAATGTCTATCAACGGATAGTGCATGAAAAGGTGTCCACCGCCCTAATTTTCGAAGACGATGCCGACTGGGACGTGTCGATTAAGCAGCAACTGGTACAATTCGCCAGAGGGTCAAGATTCATCATGAACACGACCGAGACTGCGACACCGCATTCCCCCTATGGCGATAACTGGGACATTCTATGGATCGGCCACTGCGGTACATGGGTTCTTCCTGATGACAACCGCCGGTTTTTTGTCATCCCTGACGATCCGACTGTCGAACCGCCCGAATTCCGGAAGGATAATGTCGACCAGCCCAAGATGACGCCTTGGGAAAATACACACGATGGTGGAAACCATACGAGGATAGTCTTCCACTCCGAGGGAGCAGTGTGTACTGCCGGTTACGCCATCTCCCAACAAGGCGCGCGGAAAGCTCTTTACCACATGTCAATGGTTCCGTACAACAGCCCTATTGACTGGGGCCTGATCAACCTGTGCAAGAACAAGGAGTACAATTTCACTTGCATCTCACCATGGCCTCAGCTTGTTGGGGTATCTCGACCAACCGCAAATACCGCAAAATGGAGCGACATTGGTTATGGTCCGGACGACCAGAGACAGGTTGAAGCGGGCCAGTCACTACACCTTGTGTATCCCATGCGTCAGAACATTCCAAATCTGCTTCAAGGGAAGGAGGTCTTTGACAGCAGGTATCCCGACTTTGCCCCACCAAGGAGCATCAAAGAGATCGGAACCGCAGTGGGTCATCCCGAGATTCTTGAACCCGAGGACGTGCCTGCGTTAGGCTGAAGTTTGAAGCCTTACGACCCTACAGATTTGTTTCAGTTGACAAGGCCCCGCTGGGGAAGGTTTCCTCTGTCAACGATAACGGAAATCCGAGTGACGAGATCTGCGAGATCGAATCTTGGGAAGGGGCTCCTTGATCGCCGGGGTCCCCATGCTTCTGGATACCGAATCTTGCCCGGGAGCATTTTGAGGCGAGCCTCGGGTCGAGTAGACCTGAGTGTAAACACAGCATCATCCCGTGCCAGCGGTCCTGATGCCGCGTGGAGATGTACTGGGACGAGCGTATCAAAGTTCGTAGAACAAGGTACAAGTTCGAAGGTTATCACACACATTCGTCGGCAAATGCCGTGAGAATCCCCCAAATGCCGTTGGATTTGGCATCCTCAGGGACGAGACGTGTGTCCCCGTTTGATGAGGAACGGGACGGATGGGTGCATTTCTTGCCGGCCACCCGGATGAATCGAACACGATTAACAAGATACCTTTTCCGCTTCTGACTGTAATGCTTGAAGACATGCTTGAAGGTCCCCGTGACTGCAGACAGTAGCCGACTCAGCCTTGTAGCAGTCGTTTTGTCATGTGGCTAAACACGCCGAACGCGTCATCTGCGACTTGTGTTTATCGATAAGCAAAATCGGCTAGTGTGGTTGGGGTTAGCGCCCGGCGAGGTCATTTCCCCGTTTAGCTTGCGCCACAGCGATTTCCGAAAGTCAAGCCTGGGCGCAGGGGTCGGGGTTTCAGGTCTCGACCCTCTCGCAGTAAGGATGCCACAAGATTGAGCGGGCAACGATCAACATGCCCATTCCTAGATTGACGAGGAAGGACCAGCGTCCACAGTGTCTGTCTTTGTCCTCAGATCTCGAATTGACCACCTTGGCGAGTCTCTGATGGCAACGGCAAGCCACGTCCGCTTGCGGTACCATCGAGACCCAGCCGTGCATTTGATTCGTGAGCCGAGACCTCCACCAGATATGTATTTCCACTACCCGAGCCCCTGAAACTGGTCCCACTCCTGGCAAACTCGATCACTTCGAATTCATGAAAGATAGATGATCGCACGCATAGTGTCATCCCTTGCGTTGGCTGTTGCATTGTAGAGAATCCCTTGACCTCACGGTCGTGGTCGCAACTGTTTCTTTCCTTTAGGGTCATCCGTCGCTAACGCTAGCCGCTCTTTTTGTTGTACTTCCTCTTAGCATACCCTCCGACCTGGGCCTACGAAGAGCTTCCAACGCATCCTTCGAAGCCTGGTGTCCGTCCGTCCTTTCGTACCATGGGAAGCATGGACTCAAGTCCGTCTCGGAACGGAAACCCCCTCCAGCAGATCTATAGCTCCCGAAGGTCATTACGCTGGATAGCATGCCTTGTTCTGGCGGCCCTCGTAGTCATGTATATGACAGGATCGAGTTACGACCCGACATCAATGGCTGGTAGCCTGGGAGCCGACTCCGGCAGCGGCTCCACCTCTCGGACGAGTTCTTGGAGACATTCACACAAGAAGCAGGCCCAGTCGCTGAGGCCAGTGGAACTGATGAAGAGACCGATCTCCCGCGACCTGCAAGCAATCCCCAAGCTCATACACCAGAGCTGGTCCTCGACCGAGCTCCCTGCGAAGTTTGAGCGGTGGAGCTCGACGTGCAGACAGCAGCACCCTGACTGGGAATGGGTGCTGTGGACGGATGAAGACAATGAAGAGTTGGTCAGGACGCATTTTCCATGGTTGTTGAAGACATATCTGGGACTGCCGGGGGTCATATATCGTGCGGACCTGGTGCGGAATCTATACATGTATATGTTTGGCGGGTGAGAATCCATCTCCGGGAGTCGCACGCGGAGAAGCTAACCGATGTATAGCGTCTATGCCGACTTGGACGTCGAATGTTTACGACCTCACGATCAGATGTTTGCCGAATTCAACGTGTCCACCATCCCACATACGAAACCCAAATCGCCGGCATCCAATCTGCCCAAAAGTGGCCGCAAGGCGTTCTTTGGACGAATGGGCACCGACACGGGCTCCTCAAACTCGATTCCCAATGCCTGGATGGCATCTACTCCTGGCCATCCCTTCTTCCTCATCGTGTTGGAATCTGTCATGAGACAAATGAGTGACGGTAATACCGACTCGGTCGAAGGAGTTACTGGGCCCGGAAAGCTGTACGATATGATCAAGGAGTACAACGAACCCGAAGGCAAATGGGTCGGAGAAGCCCTCGACAAGCACGTGGCTAAGAATCCGACTGCCAAACAGTTCAATCCGCGCAAGGGGCTGACACATTCCGTCGAGGTGCTACCGTTTCAGTATATCTACCCTTATTCCTGGGAGCGCGACGGCGAGGCGTTTCGGGAGATCTGCTGGGCAACCAAGAACAACTTCAGTGCTGACAGGTGTAAACAACTACTGGCCACGGACCATTGGCCAAGCTACGCGATTACTTACTGGAGTCATACCTGGACCAGCGGGGGCCATGATGAAGGAAATGTGCAGAAACTTCACGAGGATCAATAGACAGAGTATTTGTGCTTATCGGTGGCCTCACGATTTGTGTGTTTCGGCAGGATTTGCTGGACAGAGCGGGCTCTGTTTAAGAAATTACAGATGAACCTTTCGGGTTATGTGTTGGTAGGGATCTGGCATATCATTGGATTGGGACCTGATGGAATGGTTGAGAATTGAAGAGGACGATGCATGCCGAATGACTGGAAGTCTGGATGAGGTGGAAATTGGATTCAAGATACCTATGCCCTGCCATGTCTCTACCATCTCAGCCTTGTCGGAGTTGTCAGCTCGACGGAAAACAGCGACATTTCCAGTCCCCCCTGCTCTTCCCAAGAACCATGACAACGTCGCTCCTCACCACCTCTGCCAAACAGAGGCGCCGTCAGAGAACCGATTCTTTCATGTCCACATGGTGATACATCGAATCTCATCCCTGTGGCCCAATTGACCTGAATTCGTCCCTCCCACCGAACACGAAATCTGCCCCATTGATTCTCGAGACACATCTACGACACCAGCCGGATCTAAGACGCCGCGGACCTTACCAACATTCGACGACTACCGTGACGGTACTGGTCGCCTTACCTACGCACAATGCCGTACCACCACATTTCCGACGCAATCCAGATCAACTACACGATCCACCACCCCGCAACACCCCCCGCAGCAGGGGCCCCTCCCCCCTGGATCGTCCTCATCAACGGCCTCGCCGACCCGCAACAGACCTGGTCGACTCAAGTCCCCGCCTTCACCGCCGCCGGCTACACGGTGCTCACGTACGACAACCGCGGCGTCGGCCTGTCGTCCCGCCCCTCGCGCGACGAGGAAGCCTACACCGCCGCCACCATGGCGTCCGACCTGCGCTCCCTGATCACCGCCCTGGCCGTGCCGCGGCCGTACCACGTCCTCGGCGTGAGCATGGGGGGCATGATCGCCCAGACCTACGCCCTGACCTACTGTCTCCCCGGCATGGCGGGAGACGGCGACATCCTCACCCTCACGCTGGCATGCACGTACGCGGCCCCCGGCCCGTTCTGCTCGCGCATGTTCGCCCTCTGGCGCGACATGGCCCGGCGGATGAGCGTCGCCGACGTGATGCGCGACGTGGCCCTCTGGGCGTTTACTCCGGCCTTTTTCGCCGACGAGAGCAAGACGGCCGACGTGCAGGCCATGGAGGCCGAAATGGGCCAGATCGACCGCGACATGGGGTTGCCGAGTTATCTCGCGCAGTTAAACGTCATTACGACATTCGACACGCGGAGCGTGGTTGGGAAGCTGGGACGTCCAGGTCCAGGGGCCAAGGGCATGCAGGTCGTGGTCCTGGCTGGGGAGGGGGACATTTTGATCCCCGTGAGTTTGTCGCGCGAGTTGCACGCCTTGATCGAGGGCAGTGTCTGGGTGACTACCCGGGGCGGACACGCCTGTATGTGGGAGTTTCCTGACGCCTTTAACACGGCGTGTTTGGAGATATGGAAGAGATAGCAGCAGCAGCAGCGCGATACTGTACAGCGATCGTAGCCAGTCAGTCTCGTCTAGCCCCTCTGCCCTCCCTGGCTTCTACGCTATAGGTTATACTGTACTCGGTAGTGCGTAGGCAGGTTATAGTTTGGCGACCACGCCCCCCTCCATCAACGTCTCATACTCTCGCCTCACCCGCTCGGGCATGCCCTCCTTGGCCGGGCGACCGAGCACGCCCCCCTCATTGACGACCCACACATGCATGCTCCCGCCCACGGCCTTGACGGCGTCGTCACCATCCCCCTCCGCCCCCCTCTTGAACACGCCGACCTCGTACACGACGCTCGACGTGCCCAGGCGCACGACGCGCAGCCCGACGTCCACCATGCCGGGATACTCGACGCTGCCGAAGTAGTCGAAGTAGGTGTTTGCGATGATGGCGCTGAAGGGCCCCTTGTCCATGGTGTAGCCGCACCGTTCGATCAGGAACTGGTTCGCGATGCTGTCGCACAGAACCCCGTACAGCGGGTTGTTCATGTGGCCGAAGACGTCGTTGTCGTTCCTGCCACCGAGCATTCTCTCTTAGTATGGGTACGGGGAGGTAAGAAGTAGAAGCGAGGAGCAGAAGTAAGAAGCACAACATAAAGCATCTCGAAGGGTCTTGTGCCGTGAGTTTTTATGATCGGGGATGAAGAAGGAAATCGGCCGGTCAGTGCTTTTCCTTTTTTCTCTCTCTTCTTCTTCGTCTTCTTCTCTCACGCGTAGCTTGGCATGGCGTGGGTTTGGTTTGGTTGGCTTGAGCAGGAGCTGTAGCTGTAGCTGTAGTGGTAGCTGTAGCACTACTACTCGTTCCACCACCACTTTCACTCATATACCCACATACCGACGGACTTGCGTGCTTATACGTTCAAATGCGGAAACACACACGTACTGACTTACCATCTGAGTCGATATTCCAGGCGGTAGGGATAGTCTGATAATTTGCGTTTTCGCTTCGAGGCGATGTCGAGGCCGAGCATCGCGGCGGTGGGCGTACCCTAGTGACCGAGTGTGCGAGACTGAGTGACTCAGCGACCGAGAGGTGTCTGTGTGGGTGGATAGACTCGGTAAGGATGGACGGATAGAGGCTTGATTGACTGGGTCGAGCTAGGTGTACAATATCAGAAAGCATTGGTGTTTGTTCTGTATCCTACTCGTTCCTCGTACAGTCGATGGGATTCGAATCGCGGTCGCCGCCTCCGTCGGAATCGACGCGAGAGCCTCGGCTGATGACGTAAGAATCGGCACGCGGCCAACCTGCCAACTACGGAGGACTGTCTCCATGGCACTCCTTCTGCCTCCTACAGTCAACCGGCAAGTCGCCTCACGCAATCAGTGTCTCGCTCAATAATCATGGTCGTCTGGTAAATTGGTCTGTCTTGCCATCCAGTGATGGATCGTAAAGTAAGAAAGGCCCCTAAAGTACATCTTTTCCCTGCCACCTGTCCCTAGAATACATCCAGCCAGTCTACTCTACCCCGGCACTCTAACACCGTGAACCCCTAAATCGCCTTGCTCAAAAAGGTGGTCGACTGTGACAAGTAATATGCTCATGGATGGAAATCATGCTCTCAATGCGCGTCCTCACCGATGCAAAGAAATGTTGGTAAAGTCATCGGATCCCAGACCGCCGCCCACTCGGCTCCTCGCCGTGCTGGGCATGACTTGCAGACCCGTGCTGCCGAGCGGTCCTCCTCCGACCGCGACGCCGATCTCGCTTTCCGCTGGCTTGTTCTTGGGATTCATCCTCTTCTTGTCCTTTTCTTCGTCGAACTTGGCCCTCGCGGCTTTGGCGATGTCGTCCGTGATGGTCACGCTGTAGGTCGGCGACTCCATCGAGCCGGAGCCCGGACCTGACCCGCCCGGCCCGTCGATGGGCACCTTCCGCACGGCGGTCAACAGCGCGCAGATGAACTTGGAGCGATGCTGGGCCCGGACGTGGTCCGACGCGAACTTGGCTTTGTGCTGGAACTCGATGCGCAGCTCCAGCTTGGACAGGTCGGCGATGGAGAACAGCTGCACGTCGATCTCGGGCATGAAGTCGCGCTTGTTCTCCGTGACGAACTTGAGCATCTCGTCGCGCAGGGTCTCGATGTCGTCGAACGAGGTGCCGACGTTGACGTTCAGGGTGACTTGCTCTCTCAGTTCTTTGGACCGCGTCAGGTTCTTGATCCACACGCCGTTGATGACGCTGTTGGGGATCTGCACCATCTGCTTGGAGCTGACCTCGCGAAAGACCGAGTACAGGAGCGAGATCTTGACCACGTCCATCTCCGTGTCGTTGACGTTGATCCGGTCGCCCACGTCGTACGGGTGCTTGATGAAGACGGTGATGCAGGCCGCGAACAGTTCGCCGGCCGTGCTGGCGAAGAGGAACGAGCAGCCCGTGAAGGCCGACCAGATCTGCGTGTAGTGGTTGGCGAGGTAGTCGGAGAAGAAGGCGGCGTAGATGAGGAAGACGAAGATCAAGACAAAGACGCCGAGCACGCGGTCGAGCACCTTGATGGCGTCCTTGACGTTGTTGGCGCCTTCCCAGATGGTCTGGCGGTCCGAGGCCACCTTCTTGACGAGTTCGACCATCTCCTCGAGCGTGAGGTCGCCGTTCTCGTCGGCGTCGACTTTGGAGTGGATGTACTCGGCTTGTGCCTCGCAGCCGGGCCCCAGCATGCGGGTGATGGTGCCTTGGTCCAGCTGCGTCTCTCCGAAGTTGGTGAAGGAGTTCCAGATCCGTCGGGCCAGAGCTTCGGCACTGACGGGACGTTCGAGGGCTGCCTCGACCACCGGGCCCGAAGCAGTGGGCATGAGGACTTGCTTGCCTGCAATATCGCTGACCAGGTAGCCCACCACAGAGGTCAGCTTGTCGGCGGTGCTACTCAGGTTGGTCATGAACTCGGCCGTCGATTGATCCCTGGTCCGAAGCCGGCCGTGTCGGTCCTTTCGGAAGCCCTTGGTGTCGTGGATGTCGAGGTCGTCCTCGATGAAGAGCGGGTGGTTGTCGTAGAACCTCTGGCGCGAGACGTCGTACATGGTTTCGATGGCGCGGCTCAGAGTCTTGAGCTCCTTGATGTTGTCGTAGAATTGCTTGCCGTGATAGCTGACGCTGATCATCTGGATGAGCATCCTTTCGACCAGGAACAGTGCCGTGACGCCGACGGTGGCCTTCAGGACATTGTGCAGGGTAGAGAGCCATCTGATGTTGCCCGCATGCTTGGCGTGGAATGGCTTGTCGAAGACGTAGATCAGCGACCATGACACGATGGAGAGGATGGCCCAGAAGAACAGCGACAGCGGGATCTCGACCGCCTTGAGGACAAGCCAGTACTTGCGGAGCCCCGTGTGGATTGCTCCGCCCACGGTTTGGAAGATGATGGGGACGGCTTGAGCCAAGAGTTTGGCCACCCACAGGAGGACCCAGATGACTTCGATCCAGATGAACAGGCCCAGTAGATGGATGCCGTCCGTGTCGTCGGTCGTTGTGGTTTGCTGGTACACTGTGGACGCAGTGTTGTTGTACGTCGCGGTGCCGTTCGCGGAGGCAGGCTCGACAGACGTGACGTTCGACGAGAAGATCGGTGTCTGTGACTGGGTCTTGAACTTGGAGATGATCTTCTTGTCCTTGTACACGGTCGCACACAGGACAATGGGAATGGCCAGCAGTATGGCCACCGGGACAATGTAGATGATGTATCGGACGAGGACGTTCTTCCGTATCCTCTGCCACTTGATGCCAAGTTGTGTCAATCCTTCGTCCTCGTTGTCACTGTCGGATAGTTGTCCTGGGGCTCGGGGTCGGTTGATGGGACTGGAGGATTTGCGGGCCAGATCCACGCTGCCGCTGGCAAAATGGTTCGACTGCTTCTCCTGGTAGTCGGACATGGCGTCTTGCACCGTGACAATAGCTCCCTTGCCGGCCATTTTGGATGAGGAGTCGAATTAGTGCTGGATGCTGATTGGGGTGCCGCAGGCAAGTCGAAGAGGGTGGTCAACTGTACCTTGGGTGCTTCGCGAGGTATTAATTGAACTCACCTGTCCGCCAAACTCTTACCGTCTGCGTGGCCCGCAAATTGGACCACGCAAAAAAAGAACAAAAAGCCCTTCGTTTACGGGATATCTCCACGCCATCCTCCGTGCAGCGTTGGGAGCCACGCTTTGGACGTACTCCTAACGGGGCGGTAAGGTTTGAATCTAGATGACCCAAGAGGAGCATCCAGCTACCGCAGGGCACGCCACAAACGTCCAGACGCAGCGTGCAAAAGTCAGACAGCGCCATGTCAGGACTATGGAAGAGTTCCTCGACTCACATGTCCGCGTTAGCCCAGCGTAGTGCGTTATGCAGTGGGTCGGACTCCGTTGCTCCCAGCAAAGGGGATGGAAGCGGTCGAAGAGCAGCAAGCGAGCGGCTTCTCTCACACGTGGCGGCTGATAGCTCCGAACGAAAGACCAAGACCTGTGGCATGACTGCCTGGGCGAGAGTCGAGACCTCGATGGTGAAGTCTCCTCTTATCGTGTCCAGACCGCGTGTGGCGGCGCTTAGCTCCACGCCAGCCGCGGGCCTGTGTCCTTCGGGGCTCCCCAATTTCCACTTTCTATCCATCGATCGCCTATTTCGGGCCTCGCTTCCCTGCCGTCGTCTTCTTTCCGCTAGCCCAGAGCCGCGGCCATGTGTGTCTCGCATGACCTTTCCTCACTGCTCGACGTCGCTCAAGGGGGCTCCGCATCCAGCTTGCCGTGTCGAACGCCACTACGGCCTCGCCGTCGAACCCGAGATTTTTTCGAGCACCTGAAGGGCACCATGTCTGATCGGCTGAAGATGTCGTCGGCTCGCACGCCTCGTGTTTTGGAGCTCAGCCCTCACCGGCGGAGACGGCAGTAGCAGACATGTCGACATACATCGACGACGGGTTCAACATGTCGCAGAAGGAGCGCCACGTCCAGATAACGGACGCTGACGACAGTGTGCCCTCCTCGGAGGACGGCGGTGTAACGCCCTTCCGAAATCTGGAGAATCGGCTACTCGACACCATCGAGAGATACTGGCTCTTCGAGTTCTTCGGATGGACCTTGGCGCTGGGCTGCTTCATAGGCACCGTGTCCCTCCTCGCCGTTCACAATGGCAAAGAATCGCCCACCTGGACATTGGCCGTGGGTACTGGCCATTCTCGCAAGAGTTTCGGCCTGACCATCAACACCATCATCTCGATCTTTGCGACGGCCTTCAGCTCGGGCATCCTCATTCCCGTCGGCGCCTCGATCAACCAGCTGAAATGGGTGTGGTTCCAGAAAGGGCGCCGGCCTCTGGCACACTTTCAGAAGTTCGAGTCTGCTGCCCGCGGTCCGCTGGGATCTATCGTTCTTCTGTGGACTCTGCGTGGTCGGTGAGTCAAACGGCGCACCAGGATATCTCGTGAACGGTGAGCTGACATCACAGACGCCTGGCATGCGTGGGTGCCGTGATTGTCCTCGCCGCCCTCGGCGTTGGCTTCTCCTTCCAAGCGCTGGTGGTCTACCCGCTCCGAGCAGTGCCCGTCGGCGCCTCAGCGATTCAAAGAACCAACAACGAATGGCAATACACCAGCGGTAAGTCGTTCCCCGCCCCGGGCATGTACTCCTGCCTAGACTGACACCTCTCCCCAGACACGACTGAAGTCCCCGGGAGCGTCATAGGAGCGGTGTATTCGGGCATCTTCCAATACTCCAGCGCCTATTCCAGCCCGTGGTTCGTCAACGCGCCGGAGATGAAAGTATCCTGCTCGACGGGCAACTGCACGTGGCCGCAAACGTACACCTCGATGAGCATGTGCGCCAAGTGCCACGATATCACCCCTTCCATCCGCAGCACGTGCGGCACCGCCCACGTTCCCTCGAACGAGTACTACGGCCAAGCCGAGAGCTCGACCACGACCGTCCCCGTGCAATACTGCAACTACACGCTCCCCAACGGTCTGGAGATCTCGGGACTGCCGTCCACGAACTACACGCAATTCGCCATGTCAAGCAACGTGCACGACTCGCCGCATTTCGACGCGGACACGACGCTCTCCGTGCTTTCCGCCATCACCACGGTCTGGGGCGCGAGCAATCCGGCCGC
Organism: Phialophora macrospora; assembly: GCA_000835435.1. Lineage (NCBI taxonomy): Eukaryota > Fungi > Ascomycota > Eurotiomycetes > Chaetothyriales > Herpotrichiellaceae > Phialophora > Phialophora macrospora. The sequence continues at coordinate 2,037,235 of KN846956.1, read as the reverse complement.
CGAGTACGGCAGTTCCAATGCCATGACGTTCGGCGTCTTCAGCAAGGCCGCCATGGAATGCGGCATCTACTACTGCGTGCAGAAATTCAACACCACCGTCTCGTCCGGGGCACTGAACGAGAGGATCGTAGGCACGTACACGACGGGCCACTACAGCACGCTCGACAACGCGTACGTCCTCGAACCGCCCTCGTCGTTCACCAACGTGTCCACCAAAGACAACCCCAGCGCGAACGTCTACTTGACGCCCAACTTCCTCTCGATCAAGCAGTTCTTCTCCACCTTCTGGCAGGGCAACTGCCGCGTGACGGACGCGGGCAGCACCAACCCCAAGACCCCTTGCACCAGCCAGACGGCGCTGCTCCTCGGCGACGAAAACTTCGGCAACTACCAGACCATCTTCTCCCGGATGGCCCAGGCCATGAGCTACGCGATGCGCCTGCAGTCGACGCCGGACGCCGAGCCCACGGCCCTGGGCGTCGCGTACCAGGACAAACCGCACGTCCAGGTCCGGTGGGGGTGGCTGGCCCTGCCGGCGAGTCTGCTCGGCCTGGCGCTCCTGCTGCTCGTGGCCACCATCGTCACCACGGCCAGGGAGAAGACCTTGCTCTGGAAGGGCTCGAGTTTGGCGGCCTTCTCGCACCCGTTGACCAGCGACGCGCGCGCCGCCGTGAGTGAAATCACCAGTCCGCGTGAGGTCGTCCGCGTGGCCGAGAAGATGGAGGTCAAGTGGGAGAAGACCGATCGGGGCTTTCGGCTTGTAAGGCCACATGAGGCGTGCGATTGAGTGAGCATGAAGATAGATCACCGTGCCGCCAGGCGTATATAATTATGGAATATATCAAAATGAGCATATGAAGATATTTGTGAACGACCCATCACGCCGATGCTGTCGAGGCAGAGATATGACATGGACAGCATTGATCTTCGGGCTCGCCTCAGTCTCCCAGCAACATTCCACAGTCCGCGAACTACGCACGATTGTGGTCTCCGATGCGGCCAAAATGTATCCCTTTCCCTTAACGCCTGTCTTCGGCTCGTACAGCGTAAAGGATTATGTACCTACTGCGCCACCGCCGCCGCGGTAACCAACCCCCCAACAGCAGTGACCAACCCGGTCGGCCGGTCTCCATGCTTGAAATACCACGCACTACTCCCCCAATAGACCCTAGGTAAGGAACAAGCGCGGATTAGCTCGGCCGCAGACTCCAAGCAAGGTTCTTGCACTCCACTGCGGCCACAGCCGCCAAAAGACAACAACACCAAGAAAACGAAAACAAAGAAATACGACAATATCACACACACACACACACACAGAGAGAGAGAGAGAGGGGGGGGGGGACTCACGCAACCAACATGCCCAGAATCGCACGGTCGATCGGGGTCCAGCTCCCCGCCGGCCTCTTCGACAACTGGTACGTGTACAGCGACAGGATCGTGAAGAAGGCGCTGCCCTGGTACCACCCGGCCTTGGCATAGCAGGCCAGCAGGGCGGGGAGGGAGCGGAAGGGCGGTAGTGAGAACGTGTTGAGCCCGTGGACCTGCCGCGAGAAAGAAGTATTAGCAGTAAAGAAGCACGAGGGACTAATACTGGAGCAGAGCGTGTGGGCATGCACGCTCGCTCCCTCGCCCGCTCGCCAGAACAGATTGAGGCAGAGACGGCGCGACGTACCGTGTGGCCCACGGCGACGAGGGCGTGCGTGACGCTGGCGGCGAATGCTACGGTCGACATCTTTTTTTTCTCGAGAAGATGCGGTCACACGAAGCTTAGTGGAATGGGTTGGGTTGCACGGGTCGGTGGTCTCAGACGGTGGAGGCGTGTGCTCTCACTCAGATCGAGTCAATGGATTGACAGTAATATCCTACTGAGGACGAGGGTTCAGCTCGGTGCTTGATACTGCCTGGCTGGGTCGAGGAGGTCGATCGATGGAGTTACACTGGCTCTGGTCCGGTGTCCTTTCGTGTGTTTAAATGGGAAAGTCGAGGCGGTGCGTCCGAGTAGTTTTCGAACAACTGCCCGTCTTTCAAATAGGATATAGCAGATGCGCGGCGGTTGTCATGCTGCACCCCGCAATGTCTTGGTTCAGGCCACATCCTCGTCGGAGCCGAGGCTCTCGTGCGTATCGACAAGGCAGACCAGAGCGGAGCGGAATAAGCGCGGAGTGAATTTGGGCCGTTCGGGCTTCACACGCTTGCAGTGGTCCGCCATCGGAGGAGTTCGAACGATTCAAGAGTCATCAACGAAAGCGTCACGTACGAGGTACAGCAAGGTGTTGACACCTTCCCTTGAAAAGAGACTGCCAAAACATGTCCTTATTGCAGCTCAAGGAATCGAATCATCTACAATTGTTTGTTCATCCAAAGAAAGTCGTCTTCTCATTCACCTAATCGTCCACGCAACTGCGCAGAACACCCTTAAAGCGAGATCCTCGCAACACCTCCGAAACCGCTCAGTGATTCACTTCCGCCAGGAGAAGATATCTATGCCTGTACCAGTCACACTGCGACTAGGCGCAGAGTACCTAGCCTTTGCAGCCACACTCTTACCTTTCTTCTCTTTATACAACCGAATATACTCCTTCTCGAAATGAGTAAATGCCGTGTTAGTTTCAGTGAACCATTTTCCTGGCCGCTCTCCTTCTACGGCCTGCGAGCTGAACGCTGGCGATCTTGCTTTGACGGCTGACGAAGGCGGCTGTGGCATCACGGATGATTTAGCTGAGGCGTCCCGCCGTGCCTGAGCTGTACTGGCAGGGCTGCGGCTCTTCAGATTCGATCCCGTTGGCTCTGGCGTGGGCGTCGGTGCAAGCGCCGACCTCTCTAAAGGCTGTGGAAGATGTCTGATCTTTGAGGGCAGAGATGGCGTGGCAGTAAGAGATACTGATTTCTCGACCTTGGAAGTCGTTAGAAGGCTCCTATCAATATCTGCCGTGCCCAGCTCTGGCGAAACCCTTGGAGCAGCGTTCTCACGCCACTTTTCAATACAATCAATAGATTCCTGAGACAGAGCCGCTGTTGCCGGAGGCTCTGAGTCGGTATGCACAAGAGCCTGCTGTTGCTTTCGCCCAGTCTCGAGCCCATCCTTCATCGATGGCATTGGAACCGCACTGCTCGCTAGTGCAGAGCGAGGATCGGATGATGGCTGCGCCCGAGGTAGACTGTTGGCCGTAAAAGTTGATCTTCGCAACTGGTCGTGACTCGGTAGCCTCTCCGCGGCAGCCAATTTGATGATCCGTTTGTGATGCCTCGGATCTTCGACGCATTCGTTGAAAAACTTTACAAATCCCATCGTTTCTTTGTAAGGCGGATAACTGTAATAGTGGTGGAATACTGCATCGTCTAGAAGGGAGGAATGGATTTTGTTAGGCTCATCGTTCAAGACTCCTTGAATGAAGTGATACGACCGGAGAAAATCGTCCGCGTCACCCTCATAGTCAGGATACGCCGCACAATATTTAGAGAAGAGTTCCCGTTCTGACGCGGCAGCCCCGGCGGCAAGGGAATGCAGAGAAGCTGAGTCGCTTGGTCTAGTTTTGTCTTCAATATGCCATACCCCACTGTATGTAGACTGGCGAGTGACCGGCGTAGACGACGGTCGGGTATCGATTGTAGAGTCCGGCATTCGAGGTTGCTCCGCAATGCTCAACGGTGCCTCGTCTGGCCTGCTACTACTGTCCGCATCCAACGACGAGTTGGATGGTCGCCGGAAGGGGGACTTCGGTTTGCTGATGGCCTGTATGTTCTCACGAAGCTCATTTCTCCCTTTCTCGCATATTGCCAAGTTGGCGTCAACGGAAGAGGTCTGCGGATGTCGTCGCTGTCGTTTCATCTGAGTAACGTTGCCCCCGGAGTCATCTCTCTTCCTTTTTACGGAAGCCGGGTATTCTGAGCTCTCTGTAGCTACAGGTCTTAAATTGACCTCTTTCAGTACGGGCCCGTCCGGATGTATTGGTTGTTGTGAAACGTCCTCGTCGTTAGTCTGGCGAGCAATGCTCTCAGCTTGGTCCCGGTCGCCAGCTTTAGTCTGTTCTATCCTCAAGTCGTGAAACTGTACGCCTTCCATATCTTTCAAAGCATTTGAGATCAGAGCTTGGACAGGATTATGAGGAGACCTCTGCGAGCTTCCTCCTGAGAGCAAAACGGGCAGTGGGATCGGCTGCTCCGTTGACCTCACGATCACCTCTTCTTGGGATGCCTTGGATGGTTTCGCGTGTGATGGATTGTCGGCTGCTGCTGAGCTATTCACACTGGCGGGCGCTCTGGCCTTGGCAGTCGTGACCGTCAGTGCGGCCTCCAGGTGTCCGCTTGCTCCATCCGAGGAAGGTACCTCACCTGAAGTCAAAGACGTGTAAGTCCCTGGGACAACACTCGATAAGGGAGCCTCGTTGTTGATCCGTTCTCCACCTGGGCGTGGTAATAGAGCTGTGTCGTTGATTGGATAGGGCGTCCTCTTCACTTGTATTTTCTTCGTCCTGAAATTACCCATCATTTGTGAAGAGGTGAAATGGTTGTTTGTCGTATGGACCCTCCTATCCTTCGAGCCGACATCCGCGGAGCGAACCGACAGTGGTGTCTGCGTCACCGATGGCGTGCACTCGACGTGCAGTTCAGAAATGCGTGAAGGGGGTCTGGGACTGACATTGTTGGAGCGGAACTCGAACTCATCCTGCTCGACCTCCTGATCATCGTTGACAGAGACCCTATGCGGAATTCTGCCGTTGAGCTCTGGACTTCCCAGACCGCTTTCGAGACCAACGAGTTGTCTGTTCCCCCGAAGATCCACTGGAGGACTACTTTGAGGTAATGCTGTTATTTGGTGTTTTGGAAGAGTTGGGCTTGGAGACAAGTCTGTTGATGCTGCGGATTCGCTCAAACCATCGTCGTCGGGCTCGACTGATGCCAGCCTATGTCGGCGCTGTTGAGTGGGTGGACTTGGAGACCATTCAACTGCGGCCTGGCTGGCACCTTCATCATTCGATGTGGCGTCGACTGTGCCTTCATTCCGACCACGCGGGGAGGAGAGTCCTTGTACAAGCGTATTGACAGCTTTTGCAGGGCTCGGGGGTGTGACAGGATGCTGGGCATGCTTATCAGCTGCATTGCATAGCTGTTCTAGGAGAGTAAGTGGCACTTGTCCCGGCCTGTGTACATGACCGACAAGCGGTGGTTGCCAGCTGTCGCCAGACTCGAGCAGGGACTTCAAGAAGTCTTCTTGGTCTCGAGGGATTTTACAGACATATCGCGGGATATATCTCCTTCCCTGGGAATGTAGTCGCCAGCGCCGCAGGGACCCGCACGGTGCATCAATATCCTCACATGGAGTCCTCGGAGACACTGGACTCAATTCCGCGCGTTCATTGGTGAGATTATCGTCCTTTGCTGTCTGCAAAGGTTGCGCAGAGAGGTCAATATTGGCTACGAGCTCCGTCGTTTCAATTGGACTGCTGTTTTCGTGGCCTTCTTGGTTGAGAACAACATCAGGAATCTCAGAAGACGACGGATTGATCGAGCGAGGTGAAGTCGAGAGGCTGGGAAGCGGTGTTGGGGCTGTCCTTTTTCCCGCGTCAGCACTCGAAGCGTTTGCGCTTGGCTTCATTTCCCTCTTCTGAAAGGACTGCAAGGTCTCGACCTCACTGGCCAGCTCTGAATCAACCGTGTGTGGTGATCGTGAAGACCTCGTCGGGCCCGCTAAGTTAATGGCAACGGTAGGTTGTGTAAAGAATTGATGCTGGGAGAGATTGTCCTCGTCCTCGTCATCGGTTCCTGCATGGTTCCGTGGACTGAACGGCGCCTGAGAGATGATTGATCGCGGGCTACTGTGCGGCACGGGGTTAGAGGCACCACAGTTGTGACTCTTAACTGTCCCATATCTGGACATGCTGTCGAGTATGGCTTGTTCTTGCATCACAGGCACCTCAGTTGAAGACTCCTCAGGCACTTGATCCTTGTCATCCGCAAATTCCCATCGATCGAATTCAAGTAGTGGCTTCGGTGGATTCACGTGTGCGGTGACTCGAATGACAGGATCTGCCAAGGACAAAACAGTCCCGCGCTGGGCGCCCGCTTGAAGAAGGGCTGTCGCGTTGTTGGTTGGAAACACGGCCTCGATGGTGTGGGCGCCATCTGATACTTCGCCTCGGGGTTCTCGAATCCCAAGTTGAGGTAACTGCGCACGGTGTTACTTGATAAGTGTAGCCGCAGTAGAGGTCAAATAGACCAACCTTCAGCAGCCGCACCGTCCTGACATTCTTGGTTGTTTGTGTGACGCGGAGGACGTCGTCCACCTTGCGAAAGGAATACTGGTCGTTCGGGGTGCCTTCCAGCTTGTGGAACCAGGCACCCAGACCTGATTCAATGAACTCGGCCAACCACGGCTGCTGCAGGTCCATTGAGCCCTGGCAATGAGGAAATAGACATAGTTGTGGGGTCTGTGCAGCTGTTGTGCGACGACAATTCCTCACGACCGCATTACCTGCCACACCTGCGCATGGCTCGTAGTTAAAACGCGCTCGACTCGACGCGCCTGCCCACGCCGCGTCGATGACTCAGCCACACATTCATGCGCCACCCACCGAGCCACCGATGATGGCATTTGTCCAAGCCCGTTTGACGCATTCACCATTCATTCACATGAATCCATCCACTAGGCTGCTTGCTACCTGGCTGCTACCAACCCTGGTAGGCGTCCTCTTTGCCGTGGCACATCACTGGCCGCTCCGACATGAAGCAATGAGCATGAAGCCCTTCGAATACCAACACAGCAAGCGTCTGACTGCGGCCGACAGGCCTCCGGACTGACGTTCCGAGACCATGATGCCTCCCAGTAATAGCCAGGACAATGACAATCAGAAAGACAAAGACAGTCCCTCCGCCTCGTCCATATTCCTTCCTCTGGGAAGAACCCGCCGCCGAGACTCCAAGGCATCGTTGTCTCATGAACTCGATCAGGATGCCCTCAATCAAGCGCTCAACAATATCCATACCGCCGCCTCTCAATCCAACAATCTGACCGTCTTCAATGACTATACCGACCCTCCTACCGCTGCATCTTACATTGAGGGCAAATCGTTGGCCAGTGAAATACAAGGAGGCATATCAGGTTTGTACAACAAACTGAAGGCTACAGTCGGCGGAGCGAAAGACGGGGACGAGCAGTATCAAGAAACACAGCCCGCATTGTCCGTGGTCGACGACCGAGCCAGTGCCACCTCCAAACTCAGCTCTGGCTTGACATCCAAGGCGCCCTCACCTCGAGTAACGCCCTCAGATCCGACACCACCGATCGAGCCCCCCTCCTCCAAGGTGTCGTCCAAGCCCACCAGTATTTCCAGACCTTCGGTTCCTTCCACACCAGCCCTACGCTCGCCTACCGGCCCTCCCCAGCCATCGTCCCATATTGTCGATCCGTCGGTCACATCTGTCAATATACATGCCATCGGCTCTGCAAACCATTCTAGGACCGGCTCTACGTTAGAAGTTGAATCTCCACAGCAACGAAGTCTCACGGCTAGCGCCGACAGCGACAGTTTTCGGAAAGCTCTGCAGAAGCCCGCGAAAGAGAGCTCCTTCTCTGACAGAGCAAGTGTTCTCACTTCACCCGTCCTGAATGCTCGGGGCACGTCAGCTTCGCATGAGCGGGGACTCTCGCAAACCTCAATTCGCAACACAGATGGCTTGGCTAGCCCACCGGTACTTGTGTCTCCTCAAGCTGAGAAACCAACGGCCCGTGTAGTGGTTCACAGACCAGAGACGACTCAACACCAAAGACACATAAATCCACTGGATCTCTTGGCAGAGAATGCAGCACCATCGAAGACCGCGAGCGCAGCCCATGCGCGGTCCATTGAACACTCGGGTCTCAAGTCGCCAGGCTCCATCACGTTGGAGCCGAGGCCAGCTGACAAACTGGCTCCCATGATAAGTCAATCACGCTTACCAGGCTTCTATGTTTCCCGTACCACTTCGTCGGATTCGTCGGTCTCTGCTGGTGTGCTGCGTGCCAATCTGGACCCCCCGGACGAGGACGGCCGTACCCAGTTCGCAGCTCGTACTCATCAGCCAAGGCCAATCAGTAAATTGCGCAGCAAATTGCTGAGCAAGGAGTTCTGGATGCGCGACGAGAACGCTAAAGATTGCTTCCACTGTGGCGAACCGTTCACTACCTTCCGAAGGAAGCATCACTGTCGCACCTGTGGCCAGATCTTCGACAACAAATGCACCCTCCTCATCAGCGGAAGTCACTTTGGGTCAAACAGTCCTGTCCGAGTCTGCAAGCCATGCGAATCGATTATCATGTCCCATGATGATGATTCTTCTGATTACTCTATCGAAGATCTGGCTCTGAGCGATCCAGCACCCCGACCGCGAACTCCAGAGCCGCCAACCCTCAACCGTGCCATGGCCCGCTTTGAGGACGACAATGCCTCAGTCACGTCTCAGTCTTTGGAGCAGATGGCCCGCACTCCCACCATGAACTTTCCTCTGCGACGGGCCTTTGACGGTGCCAACCGAAACTCCGCCATCCTGGAATTTGACACAACCGATCGACCACTACCTCGACCGAGCTCCTCGAGGTCACTGAAAGCGACCCATTCCATTGGCCACGGTCACAAGAGACACCACTCGAAACACCAACACATACGGAATTTCAAAGCGTACCACGAAGACAGAGCGCCGTTCCAGCGTCGCACTGCCGATGAGGGCATCAAGGAATACAAATCTTCAGCTTTCCATCGAGATAGCATCATTGACCCCGATCTTGCGCAATATCTTTCCGATGACCCTTCTACCGATGAGGAGCCGTCCATCGGTGAAGGTTTGAGCCAAGACAAATTGTCACGCAGCGGGCCTGACAGTGACAGAAGTACAATTGGTGGCTTGTTGGCTGCAGTACGGAAAGGTCGTTCGCGACTCGGAGATCGGAGTATCGCCGGATTCCTCAGTCTCGGGAAAGACTCTGATGAAGCAAGTATCACATCCTCTCGGAATGTTGAGGCACTCAGAGGTTCGCGAAAGCGTAATCTGAGCGTCTCTAGCAGCATCCACCGTGGAACGCCGAGGACCACCAGGGAGAGACTGCAACTGATCATTCCCGGCAGCCAGGATGATGGTCAAGATGGCTACTTGGACACGCCCAGCATCTATCGTGGACGGTCGAGGATGATTCGAAGTGCGTCTATGCACGGAATGGCTGCACCGGCCATGGAGCTCAACCGCGCAAGTATCCAACATGTGCACAAGATGCTTCGCCAGCTTCTCAGAGACGCCAACGTATCCAGAGTCCAAAGTTGGGAGGATGCTCTTGTCCCGATCCTGCTGAAAGCTACTGATGACGTCGACCCTGATGTTCAAGGTGGAGACGATATTGACATCCGGAACTATGTCAAACTGAAAAAGATCCCGGGGGGAAGACCGGGGGACACTGCGTACATCAGTGGTCTCATCTTCACAAAGAACGTCGCCTTGAAGAGCATGGCTCGCTCTCTCACCAATCCAAGGATCTTGATCATCACGTTCGCGATCGAATATGCCAGACATGAGCAGCATTTTATGAGTCTGGATCCCGTCATCAGGCAAGAAAAGGAATACCTTAACAACCTTGTTGGCCGCATCGCTGCTCTCAAGCCTGACCTTCTGTTGGCTCAACGAAACATATCAGGCCTCGCTCTTGAGCTGCTCGAGAAAGCCAACATTACGACCATCTTCAACGTCAAATCCTCCGTCTTGGAAGCTGTGTCGCGTTGCACGCAGGCTCGCGTTGCGCAGTCCATGGACAAGTTGACTTCGCTGGCCGATCCGTTTGGAAGCTGTGATTCCTTCGAAGTTAGGACTTTCGTGGCCGCTGGACGAAAGAAGACTTATGTCTATCTGTCGGGGTGCCCGCCACAACTTGGATGTACAATCGCCCTCAGGGGAGCTGATGAAGAGACCTTGTCGAAGATCAAACGGGTCACTGAATTCATGGTATACGTGGTCTACAATCTGAAACTTGAGACTTGTCTGATGCGAGACGAGTTCGCTCTGATACCGAGCGCCCCAACTGCCAACGGCGAGGAAGCAACGGCTTCAATGGCGAACCTAGTCACAAAAATCGATAACTATAAGAACGAAGCTGCCTCGCAAGACAATGGCGCAGGTGCCGAGAGGACAGAGACTCGCCTGTCTGACCAGGGAGATGTCTCGAATGCAGACGTCACCACTCTCGAGAAAGAAGGACGCTTTACGCAGGCGGCCAGGACTGATAGTACAGACTCAGTGCACATACCCGATGATATACCTGTTCCCACCTTCTACGAAGACCTTGTTCTCAAGCACGAGACTCGCATCCTCTCCGCATCACCATTTGTCAGATTCATGCAGCCTTATCTTCTCATGCGTGCGAGAGAGTTGGAAAGACGGGTCGCGTATTTGAAACGACTACGCGACCAGGATCTCACAGTTGAGCAGACGCTGGAAGAGAAAGGAAAGAATGCCAAGTTCACGTTGATCCACCCAGAGATGGTGCACCGGCCCCTGGCAGGTGCCAGCAGGAAAGTTCGAGAAATCATTCACGCAGTACACGATGCTGAGTACGAGAAAGCTGCTCACAACTACGAGAGCCAAAAGAAGCAGTGGGAGACCTATCTATCAGGCAACCGTAACCTCTTTGATCCGTTCGCTCATCAAAATATTGTCGTCTTGTTCAGCCTGGTGTCCACAGCGACGTCTGTTCCCTGCTCAGGCCCGGATCTGCTGGCTTTCAGCTTCTACAATGAGCATGAGACCGAGGCCGAGTTTGAAGCCGATTGTACTCTCGGCCAGTACGTTGAAGACTTGTGCTATCGCGCCACGGAGATATGCCCGTCAGATGCCTGCGAGAAGAAAATGCATGAACACCACCGCCAGTACGTCCACGGTGAAGCACAGATTTCGGTCTTCGTGCAGCCATATCCGGCCAAGATGCGCGGTTTCCAAGAAGTCATTCTGATGTGGAGCCAATGTAAGATTTGTGGCGTGGAGACCACCGTCACTCCCATGTCAACCAGCACGTGGAAGTATTCCTTTGGGAAGTACTTGGAACTCTCCTTCTGGAGTGCGGATTTGCATGCTCGAGCAGGAATTTGTCCACATGACCTGCACAGGGACCATCTTCGGTATTTCGGCTATAAGGACTTCGCCCTTCGCGTGCATTACGATCCGATCGACCTACTCGAGATCATTGTGCCGCGAATGACTCTCACTTGGAAGGTGGACAATGACCTGAAGTTCCGCAACGAAATTTTCAGTCGAATAGAGCATCGAATCACCAAGTTCATGGTCTCTGTGAAGCTTCGTCTCAAGCATATCAACATCGAAGCGGTCGAACCCGACAAAGCCGACGCCTGCCGTGAAGAGATCGAAAGACTGACAAAGAAAGCCAATGAAGAACATGCGGGCCTTATCAAACAACTGCAAGAACGGTATACCAACTCAAGATACTGGGAAACGATACCCCTTAATTCTGCCCTGCGTGCAACACAAGAGAAGGTGTCTGAATGGGATGACGCCTTTGCGGACTTTGAGAAGAATTATCTTCCGACAGAGAGGGACATTCGGAGGCTTGCCACCCTGCAGCTCAAGAAGATTTTCCTCGACCGCGACGTCTCGGTGTCTTCTTTGAAGTTGGACGACGAAGGGATAACCACTCCCCCTATCGAAGAAGTGATTGACGAAAAGGACTCCTTGTTCGAGAAACCACCAGCTGCGAAGCCCAGCAGACTATCTCCCGAGAAGACGCAAAGTTTCCTTCAAAGCGTGTTGGAAGAGCATGCCACTTCACCTCCCCGCGAAAGAGAAACCGGTGTTGCGACAGGGATAGAAGTTACCAAGTCTGAGGTAGAAAGTCTTCCATCCGTGCTCGATGGACCTCGAAACATAGAAGATGTCAAGCATCTAGATCTGGCGATAGCAACGCCGCTCCAGCCGGCAACAGTGCCGGTAGAAGATGTGCCTCTGCAAAGCGAACTCGGTCCGAAACCGGGGCAAGCCTCTGGGCCAGATACAGAACAAGCAGTGATCATTGAGCCGCAAGGGGACCCGGAAGCTGCTGCTCCTGTTCCACTCACTCAACCAGTCGATCTACTCCATCCTGGCTCGCATGGTGCTAGTCGGAGCCCGACATCGAGACGCACGCCAGACTCGAAGTCAACCTCGCCCTCTCTCGCGCGCGCCCATTCTCAGCCTGCCGGAGCTGTTACTTTGCGCGCGCATGCAGCTCAGGTACCGTTTAACACTCTGTCAGCCGTCAATGCCATCAACGGTTTCTCCAGGCCAAGCCCAGTGATGTCTGCGAAGAGTGGAGACTTGGAAGGAAACATTCCAGAGAAGAAGTTGTCTGACAGGCTCGGTTTCTCGCATTTGAAGAACAAGACCTTCTCCAAGGGTCAGTCGCTGATACCACGAGCCGTGCCACACCGCAAAGAGTCTCGAGTGTCAAATCTCGCAAAACACTTTGAGCAATTGAGCCGCGAGTTCGAAAGAGAGCGGATCCGAGAGAGACGGCTTCGCGCACAGAGGAGCATGCAGTCAAGGGTCTACCCTTTGCCAGTTTCGAAGCCCATCGTTGAAGTTTTCAAGGATGTGGATGAAGCTGTTGAGGAACGAGGCGACTCAGATGATGTCTTTGGCTTAGAGGAAGACCGTCCCACCGAAGAGGAAGACAAAACAGCAAATACAGCGGAGGGCATGGCTGATGTCGCTTCTCGTAAAGAAGATGCTGGTGTCCTGGTCGAAGAACCACCAGCCGAAACCACCGAGAACGAGACTGATGTCCAGGCTTCAACGGCGGCATCCGAGGTTGAGGAGAGCGATGTCGATGAACCGGAAGAGGAGATCTTTCTACCTGATTCTCCAGAAGACCTGATACGCATGTCACAAGACGATATCGACCTTAAGGAGCTGCCGAAACATGAACGGACCTCCCTGATGAAGATGCTGACCAACTTTTGGGCTGAGCGGTCGTCGAGTGGCTGGACGGCTCTGGACTACCCGCTGGGAGCATCTGAACACATCTTCGCCGACTGCGACATCATCGTGCGGGAAGATGAACCTAGCTCCATCATTGCCTTCGCACTGGACTCGGAAGACTACAAGACAATGCTCGACGGCATGCAGAACGCATCACCGCAGGATGATGGCGCCGTCGACTTCAGTGGGCACGTTCATGCAGATCAATCCGACGTCATGCACTCTCTGCTCCGAAAAACCGGGCGACACCTGAAATACCAGTTCCAAGAAGGCCCGGCCAAAATGCTCTGCAAGATGTTCTTCGCCGAACAGTTCGATGCCGTGCGCCGGAAATGCGGTGTTGCCGACAGGTTTGTCGAGTCCCTCTCTCGCTGCCTGAAGTGGGATTCAAAGGGCGGCAAGACGAAGTCGCTCTTCCTGAAGACTCTGGACGATCGGTTCATCCTTAAGTCATTGTCGCCGATCGAAACCCAGTCGTTCCTCAAATTTGCGCCCAACTACTTTCAGATCATGTCCGAGGCGTTCTTTCATGAACTGCCCTCTGTGATTGCCAAGATGTTTGGGTTTTACCAGATCATCGTGACCAACAAAAACACAGGCCTCGAATACAATTGGTTCCTGCTCGTCATGGAGAATCTCTTTTACGACCGCGTCCCGACGCGCATCTTTGACCTCAAGGGAAGCATGCGCAACCGCAAGATGAACGCGACGGGCGAACGCGGCGAAGTCCTCCTCGACGAGAACATGGTCGAATTCATCTACGAAAGTCCCCTATTCTCGCGGGAGCACTCCAAAAAATTATTGCGATCGTCCGTGCATAACGACACGCTTTTCCTGGCGAGGCAGAACGTGATGGATTACAGCCTCATGGTTGCCATTGATGCCGCCCGCAAGGAACTCGTGGTCGGAATCATCGACTGTATACGCACGTATACGTGGGATAAGAAACTCGAGAGCTGGATCAAAGATCGTGGATTGGTGCCGGTTCGGGGAGGGGGGGCCAAAGGACGACCCACCGTCACAAGTCCAAGGGAGTACAAGAAACGCTTTCGCGAGGCGATGGGGCGATACGTCCTCGAGGCGCCGGATTGTTGGCATTTGTTTCGGAAGGAGGGGAGAGAGAGGGAACGGGGTGCGAGGGTGCTCACCGAAAGGATGGGTGAAGGGGGACAGGATGGCGATGAAGTGCAGATTCTGTCGTGAACGTTGTGGAATTCGCACGATGCACGGGCGAAGCGCATCCAAACAAGTGGTCCAGCATCACAAGCGGCAAGTTTTATTGAAGTCAGGCACATTAGCGATATTAGCGAATGGCGCAGGTTGGATTTTGAGCTCAGGAGTCTATACAGTATCAGGCCCTGACCTTCCACGACGCGGAGCGGAGCGGTGTCCATCTCGCTCCTGTGGTACGGAATGTAGTCAGTAGCATGCCAAGCACCCAGCCGCCGCCAAGGCCCGGAGATAGTTTCCGCCCGGAAGATGCCGGGCCGTGCTCTGTCGAAGGGGATCAGAAAGGCTTGGATAAAGAGATTGGCCTGCCTTCTGCACATACTCGTGATCTTCGCTCGTTGACCGTTGGAGTCGACGCTGATTTCCTCCATGAGCGAATGGACCTGCGGCCAGAAGCAGAGCGAGCCTGGCGGCATAGCGACAGCGTGCCTTTGGTGTGTGGAAAGCTCATTTCACTACGCATCCTTTTTCACGGGCCTCCTTACACACAACAACAGCCGTACCTGCTCAATTCCCGAGGGAATCTTCCTCTCAGCCTGACATCTCCCCGGTTCGGAGCGTGCCCACGGTCCACATTCCGTGCGCGTTGCCGGAGAATGCAACTTTTTAAATATTCCCCATAGGGCTCGGTACTCTGGAAGGATGTTGTTCTTCCTCATAACAACTTACTCTTGGAAATCAGAGCAAGCTATAGGGAAATCAAGTACCAATGTAGGCACAAAGACTGACCTCTTCTCACCATTTATTGGGTTTTCCATCATCTTTGACCAGAAATGACTCTCTGGGCGCGTTCCCTACTGTGCTTCGGACTCACTTTCGTGGCCATCAATGGCCAGGCTATCGACCTCGGAACGGCGGCGCCTTTTGCAGTCCTTGGTGCCTCGGGTGTGACAAATACCGGCTCAAGCATCATCAATGGCGACCTGGGAATTTATCCTGGAACTTCAATCACCGGGTTCCCACCAGGGATCATCAACGGCGTGGTCCACAACAATGATGCCGTCGCCCAGATTGCTCAGGAAGATGCAGCTACTGCATACACCGTGGCCGCTGGGCTTGCTTATTCTCCAGCTAACGATCTCACCGGTCAGGATCTCGGCGGAATGACACTCGTCCATGGTGTCTACCACTATGATTCTTCTGCTGGTCTGACAGGCACTTTGACTCTCGACGGCGAGGATAACCCCGACAGCGTTTTCGTCTTCCAGATTGGGAGCACCCTTATCACTGGCACAGGCTCTGCCGTGGCTTTGATCAATGGCGCCCAGGCATGCAATGTGTTTTGGCAGGTGGGTAGTTCTGCAACTCTAGGGAGCGGTACTGTGTTCAACGGAAACATCCTAGCACTGGCTTCGATTACGGTCAATTCTGGAGAAATAAATGAAGGAGGATTGTACGCCCTGACAGGGGCGGTGACTTTGATAAGCGACGTGATCAATGCTCAGCCACTTTGCGTCAATCCAATTACTCCCACCACCACAACCAGCGCCGCTATCAGCACCAGTTCAACATTGACTACCTTGGCCTCAACCACCGACGACATAACTACCTCTGATACCCTCTCAACTCTCAGTACGACCGAATCTACTTTAATCGCCTCTACCACAGACGCCTCTACCACAGACGCCTCTACCACAGACGCCTCTACCACAGACGCCTCTTCCATAACCGACTCTTCCACGACCGAACTTTCCACGACCGAACTTTCCACGACCGAACTTTCCACGACCGAACTTTCCACAACCGAGTCCTCCACAACCACCCCTCTCACAACCGACTCTTCTACAACCGATTCTACTACAACCACCCCTCTCACAACCGACTCTTCTACAACCGATTCTACTACAACCGATTCTTCTACAACCGATTCTTCCACAACCACCCCTCTCACAACCGACTCTTCCACAACCGATTCTTCTACAACCGATTCTTCTACA